>JASDQU010306427.1:117185-130863 GCA_032191745.1 Picea mariana | reverse complement strand
ATAATTTTTTAGGATATGTGATGAATCTAACTCGATTAAAAATAATAATTATAAGAATAAAGTTGGCTCAATTAAAAAAAATATTAATTATTATAATAATAAAATAGACTCAATTAAAAATAATAGTTATTATTATTATAGAAATAAAGTTGGTTTAATTGTTTAAAAAGAAAACAACAATAATGAAAAAAAATAACAACTAAGTTTAAATTTTCTTTTGTAACCATCAAAATAAATTATAAATTAGAATAACAACATAATTTATTTCTATTATTAATATTATTATTTATATTTTTGTATTAAAAGCTAAGTTGATTAAAATTTACTTCATGAATAATAAATTAATGTGCCATAAATTTCTTACTTGTAAAGGTATTTATTGGCATTGATGTTAATTACGTGCCTAGTATTTATTATTAATCATTTTAATTATAATTTGATATAGTAACAATTGTGTTTGTGTTGATTTTGGGTTGGCACCATTTTTATAATGGCCTATAAATCTATTTAATGACATATTGTTATTTTGTTTGTTACTATAACAATTTTTATTGTTGGCATAGTAACTAATATTGTCTTTGTTGAGATTATAGATGGGGGATGGGTACGAAAACCATAGTATTGTCCTAGGGTACAAGGGGGTTCAAGAAGGAAAGATGGTAGGAGGTGTTAGTAAACATGGAGGATCATGGAGGATCCACCATACTTGGTGGATAATTCAGAGGGTCTGCTATCCGAATCAGATATTTTTTGTGATCCAAACATTAAGACTAAGGTGAGTTTCAGAGTTGGTGATGCTACTCCACAGATACATCCCTTCTTTCCAAGCACTAAATTACATTCTAAAAGTTAGAGTTTTGTCCTCCTGGGTATGAATCAGTGTAGAGAGGGACAAACCTCAAGCCCCTCCCCAGGGCCCTCTTGATTGTGGGTTATGCAAGGGTCTCAGACTCTGGAAAACAACGTTTCACTTATCTCGTCGGTTTCTTTGCTTGGTGAGCCAGTGGTTCATGATAACCCGATCTTATATACTCGTTTGGAGGAATTTGGAGAAACGATTTATATTCATTGTCGACTAGGCCTAGAAGATCTCAAGGTCGACGATGCTAGAGCAAGACCAATTGGCAGAGAAAGGAAGAAAACAATTTGATCTAGGGGGGAGATATTGCTCTGGTAGTAGGCAAGGATTCCAGTGGAGGTTTTGTTTTAGTGGATGGAAACCCATTGGCTCTCGCTTCTGAGCTATGCCCTCGCTTTCCATCTCCTTTCAAGGGAATGGATTGGATTTATTTTTAGGGAGAAGGATGATATACAGAGGATCCTGTCAGTGTGTTGGTTCTAGGATAGACATGTATTAAGTGCAAAGCCTTGGCACCCATTGTTTGACGCCACTGTTGTGGGGCTCAATAGTGTTCTAGTTTAGATTAAACTACCCAGTATTCCACTGAAGTATTAGACAGATGAGGGGATTCAAGCACTTGGTAACACACTGGGGTATTTTATTGTGGTGGATTTGTCCTACAAGTATTTTCCAGGTCAGGACATGGAACAAATCTTGGTAGAGCTAGACCACTCGAAAGCTCTGTATGAGTCAATCAAGATTGTGGTGGGTAACAAGTCTTATGTTCAACTTTTAGACTATTTAAATATGCCTTTTCATTGTGTGCAGTGTCATTGTGTTGGCCATGTTGTGGCTGACTGTGACAAGGGCCCTATCAAAAAAATTCCAAGGGTGGATCGATTGGAGCCTGGTTGTTTTGACAAGTCTGAGCAGGGTAGGGTTCTGACCAGAGATGTGGGATTCCATGGGAGATCTTCTCCCTCTTCAAATTTTGATCGACCTCCGAAAGGTGATATGGCCAGCATTACAGTTGCTTCAGAGGCTCCAGAGCTAGTGGTGGGAGACATTTTGATCCCGATTGTTGTGCTAAGAGATGAAAACATTGCTTGGAATGTTACAAACACTTTTCTAGATGCATACCTAGACCTATCGTCAGACGAATGGTACAAAATAAAGGCTTTGTGGTTGGTTAGAAAATCCCTTATCGGGTCTCCAAGTATGGCTTTGCGTCCTTCTATTGGGATTGTTGATTTTTCCCAATATCAATCCTTCAAGCAAAGGGAAGTGGGGGTCATAACCTACCCAATATAATAGATGGAAGACATGTTGATCCTATGGGGGTTCACCCTGTGGATGGTCCGAAAATTGATTTGGTGAATGACTGTGGATTTGATAAAATCCTGACTGTTGGTATGTTGGGATAGGAGACGCTCGGAGAGGAAATATGCATCGTCCATCATGAAGCGTTATTCAGAGTGGAATACTTGGAGACACTCCGATGGGAAAACTCAAAGATGCTATCTACACTATCGATCTGCCAAGATTTGAGGGACCCCACAATCAACCTAAACCATTGATTTTAGGTTGAAGGTTTAAGCAGGTGATGTGGATAATGCCACATGTCATGATGTAGGTGGTGCCACATGTCGATCATAGAATATGCCACATGACATGGTGATTTAGCGCATATGGGTGATCTTTTACAAAAAATATGAGTGCCACGAGTCTAGTGGTGGTAGTGCCATGTGTTTGGTGGTGGTAGTGTTGCATGTCTTGCAAGGATAATGGCATGTGTCGAGAGCAAGAGGCATAACTGAAGAACTTCGACGAAATGTTAACTATCTATGACCAAGTCCTTAGATTTTTCTGATCTATTAGAGGAGGTTATGATCGGACTCGACTGTCGGAGCATGTAAAATAAAACGTCGTGAAAATACCCCAATGGGAGGACCACGATAGCGATGGAGAGCGACATAAAAGGTCTAATAAATGATTGGCTGAGGAAGAGTATGACGATGCCACATTCATTCCACAAAGCATGGCGCATACCTCTGAGTTCCATGTCAATGCCACGTAGGTGAAGGCATGAGTCAGGATGCCACATGGATGAAACATGGTAGTGAGGTGGCCAAGAAATTTGGGCTACCATAACTTTTGATCTAGAGATCGGTTTTGGGCATGAAAAAAATCATTGGAAATCTCTTGACAAGTAGAAGACGATGGTTCCATAAAAAGGGAAATAGATAAGATGGTTTAAGGGAAAAAAAAAATTAATACCCCATTTCCTTAAAAGCTACTTAGGGGGTTGGGTGTGTTACAAATGCATTTTCCCTTCAAGATTCACATGAGATTCTAGAGAATATTTAGGTGATAGTATTTCTAGGATCAAATCAATGTTTCTTGTGCCTCATATGGTGAAAGGATATTCATTTGATGTGATTTCTTCATATGGATGAGAAAACTTGGTATGCTCTACATACCTTAAATTGTCTGTCATTAACATCTGTGAATCAAGATCATGAATTTTATATTGCACATGATATTTGGATGATACATTGATTGTCATATTCAACTCTATAACAACAAAATAGTCACCAAAAATAGGATTATTGTGATCGAAGTGCAATTCAACATGTTCTAGAAGTTCAAATTGTGATGGATTTTCAACATTGTGCATCCTAGTTGGATTATCATTAAGAATTAGTTCTTGATCGATCAAAGCTGGGAAATATTGATGGTCTCATTTATTATTCAATGTTTCGTTGTAAGCATAATGTAAGGAATACACTACATGATAAATAGGTGGGTGCTCATGCAGGTGATTGTCATCAAATAGATTTGCATAAAGAGAATAAATATCTTTAGATTCAAAAAATGATGGGATTTCTTCAATGAGATGTTTGTTGCAGACACAAATATAATTGTGATTCTCTAAAGAGGATATGATGGATGGTTCATAGTCTGGGTCTAAGGGGTTTAATATTTTAGGTAAATATTCCTCCATAGCTATAACAAAGTGTTGATTAGAGATCATGTACCCCCTATTCTTTGTGGTCATATCTGAATCTTGTGAATGAGAAATGATTTGATTACCCATATCGTACCCTTTAGAGTCAAGATATGAAAGCCAATCAAATAATTTTTGGTCTATGGGTTTGTCACGTTGAGGAAATCTATAGTAGATCTGCATGAATCTTTGGAAGAAATCATCTATAGATTCATTTTCGAGTCTACAAAATTTTGAGATTTCATTAAAGAGTTCGTCATAAACATAATGTACAAGAGCAGTGACAAATATTTCCATGAATTGTTTCCAGCAATGTATATATTTGACTAGAAATGTCCTAAACCAGGATTTAATCCGTCCTTCAAATGTGAGGATAAATAATTGACAAATTCCATTGTCCTGAACAATATTAATATGTTTTCGAGTGATGTTAAACTAATTGAGATGCATGAATACAGATACATGCCCGTCACCATCGAATTTTGAGTTTGATAAGAGATAAATTTTCTCGACTGAGATGCCCCCTAAGGGACTTGGAAGAATCAAAGGTTTATCCCATACAAAGATACATAGAGGAGTCATGGACTGGTTAGAATGATTAAATGAAATGAATCCACATGGGAAGGCTAGTAATTTGGCCCTCCTTCTAGCACCAATTCTATTGACACGGGAAAATATTCCTTTGTCAACAATAGGGGTTACCCACGATAAGAATTCCCAATTATACCTCTCATAATTTGGAATAGGGAACCCATCCAGATTCTAGCCCGGAAGCCATTTCTAGTTTGTGGTTTGTCGATTGCAGCCCAATCCAATTATGAAGTTTTCTAAGCTAAGGGATGAAATGCAACTAATATAAGATGCATGTGCTTGATCGAAACTAAGGTAAACATAAAGTAAACATAGAACCAACTAAACTCCTGTCAAGGACCCAAGAAATAGTTCACATTGGGGAAAGATAATAACATGAACAAACAACTATAAACACAAAATATTCTAGCATTTAAGCAATCATTTATGATTCTACCCCCACAAATTTAGACAAATATTCTCCAAAGAACAAAAATAGGAATGAAACCATCATACATAAGAATAGTATATAATATGAAGTACATTCTTACACAACCCAAGTGTTGAGAAAAATTCAAAGGAATAGTCCACAATATGTCCAACAAGAAGATCAAAACTCTCCAGAAAATAACTTGGCCAAATCGACTTCACCTCATTAAAATTTTATGTAATAATACATGAAATCCCCAAGGAGGGCTTCTCAATTTTAGTTAACATAGTAGTTTCTCAATCTACAATGCTTGAAGAGCCAAAAAACCCTTTTCTTTGATACAATCCATGTATTTATTGAAGTTCAACTTGACTCTTGGCCTTCCACCTCCTCCCTATGACCTTTCATTTACACATTTTTTTCCTTATTCTCTTCTTAATCATGAGAGAACAAGTACAACATAAATGGTCATGAATGAATGTATGATATGTAGTTACATTTCAAATTTGTCTTTTAGTGATGTGGGCCATCATAGATTTTGGCCATAGTGCACCTTACCCACCATGGAGATGGGTCTATACATGGATACAAACTTCTCCTTCCATATTTGATATTCAACCATCATGGGGTTATGAATTATTCTTCAACCAATCGATTTCGATTCCCTTTCACTGCTTTCTTGCTTCCACAATGATTGTTGTTGTTGCGATTGCTCTATCATCTTCAGTGGAAGATCATGTTTGCAAGGGTACTGGTGTATACTGGTAGATCATCTTGATGTGTTGCATATGTGCCTTCATGATCTACTTCCCTCGCATGCTAGTATATCTGAATCAATGAGTATGACCTTCCTTTAGCATTGGTACCTGGCACCATTCAACATACAACATATGAGTGACCTCACAGTAACCCCAAAATAAACTATTGAAACCATGCATTTGAAACCATAGAACTCAAAAATTAACTAAGTGAGAGTTTATATATGCTTCCCTGAGTTTGGTTCATGGTTCCTCTGCTCTTGATCGAGGTATTATGTTCTTTGGGTTTGTTGACTATATGCCACATATTAATCATGAACAATTTGAACATTTGTTTAGGAATTTCTCAAATCATATAACTATGAATTTTTATCTCTCGGAAATACCTTTCCAACGGTATAAAGAATGCACGAAATGGGAATCCAAGTCAAAGGTTATGGATAAATATGAAAGGTAGTTTGGTAGGATCCTTTTCCTGTTTCAGTAAGAAAAGAATGAACCCTTGTTTCAGAAAGAAATTCATGAACTATTGTTTCAGCAAGAAAGTCATGAACTACTCTAGTATGTGTCAACAAAGAATGCAGGAACTGCTCTGGTTGAGTTGGCAAAGATCAAGTGATTAGCTCCAGTGCTATTGAGTTGATGGTTGAGGAAATTATTAGAACATTGTAGGAGCTCCAGTTGCATCGCATCATATGGACTTTCACGCAATCATTGTGGTACCTGAGAGTGTGTTTCCGTCATACGTGTGTTGCGTGCCGATTTAGATCACCTCGTTGCGCAATGGTTTCATAAAGTTTTGGTTGAAAATTTTCATATTCTTATTAAAAAATGAGGAGGGTAAGAAAATTAATAATTAAATGTATTAAAAACTAAAAATAGGGGGTTATAATCCCTTCTCCCTCCTTCATGGCATGAACGCATGGTTTAATGTGAAAACAATTTTAATGTAAAAAAATGGGGGGTTGGGGTCATCACATTGCCTTTCCCACCATGCTCCACATGCTTCAATGAACGGGTAAGGGGGTGGAATGCCACACTCCTTTCTCATCACACTCCAAATTTAATTCGTATGATATGGAGCGGATCATGGGTTTGGCCCCCTCCCTATCCACTTCATACAAATGACGACGTACCTTACTCACGTTTATGTGTAGGTACCCTCCCAAGAAAAAAAATGAACCTTTACTTGTTGGCATGCAAAACAATACAGTATGTACCACCCTTGATGTGCTCAACTCCTCCGGGTATTCTATCAAAGCCAATATTACCAATGTTGTCGGGTGTGTGAGCACCTATCTTCTTAACTGCTCCAGGTTGTTCAGAAACATTCTTCTTAACTTATCCATGTAGGTAGGCAACCTTCTTCGTAACTTCTCTGGGTATGTTCGACAACGTTCTTCTTAATTGCTCTAGTGGGTAGATTGGCCAGGTTGAACCAAAATCCATGGATCTGGAATTACACAAAAAAATTATTTTCTATTCAATACCACTCAAGTAAAATATAGAAAGATTAGTTCAGTAAACCTGTAATAACCCTTCCGTACTCAATGCAAGTAAGCTAATATAATGAAGTAGCTAATTTTTTTTTTTTTTTTTTAAGAAAAGTCCAACTATGAATAGAGCTTGATCATCTTGATCCTCTTGAGCTTGATCATGTGGGTCTAAGTATAGAGCTTGATCATCTTGAACACCAACAATATACGTTGCAGCTCCAGGCTTTCCACTAGCAATGCCAAGGCTTTAGGGAAATGTGAATGTTTCACAAAGAGATGGTACATACCTTGGGTTGATCTTCTCCACACCAAGAACATGTGGCACCAAAATCAGGAGAGGCACCTGTGCTTCTCCTCATCCATTGGACCGCTCTGAACACAGCTTGGTGGCATCATTAATGCAAATAACTGGAACCCCTCCACGTTCACCATATTCATCACTAGAAACAATATAAACTGCCATAGGCAATGCAAGCTTGAGCTTCCCCTTGTCAGCTCGAGCAAGTTCCTCCCATGAACGACACATAGCATATGGTCCTAACCAATTTCCAGTAGTTAGGCCATAAGGCTTTCCAGCTTCAAGCAAATTGTGTATGGATAAGGGAGAAACTCCAAAACACTGCAAGATATCGATATACTCCTGATTAAATGGCTGTTGTGTTGGCCTTTTCCAAGACCTCCCTAAAGGATGAAAAAGTAAAGCCTGAGCTACAAGCATCTTCCCACTCTGAAGCATGCATCCCCACCCAACATCGATGGCATAATTCAATTCACCAATTGGTTCAAATCCTTTCCGATACATCAACCAAATTCTTAAAGAGAAATCATGCATAAATTATGCATGGCCATGGCTAGTAGTTGAATCATCGAAAGATTCATGTGCCAAAGGCTTATAGCACAACCCTAGTAACCAAATTTCACCGCTAGACCATGAGGCACTTGTCCACCTTGGCCCCAAGATACGCTTATGTAGACGATTGATAAGGCCAGTGAAAAATTTGTCGCCGTAATGGTAAAGAAGGTGGATGCTATAAAAGTTGCCCATAAGGATGCCTTTGGAAGCAAAAAAAATAATGTTGGTCTTCCACTATTGCATCAGATGCTAGCTCTTTCTCTGTATAGTTGGAACTACTCAGTAGCGATGATATAATCAATTGAAACTTACCAACCCTTGTTTTAATTAAGTATGACAAGTGGATGAAGGATGTACTTAGCACAAATGGTTTAATGCAATCGATCTTTGATCTTGATGTTCTCGACACTCAAAGGTAGCCCCTGTGATCCTCCTCTTCTTTGTTAATGGAGGGGAGAGGATTGGTATCAAGTTTACATGTGATAATGTGTGTGTGTAATTTTTGAGGAGATGTTGAGTGGTAAATGTGATTAATATAATTTAATTAAAAATAATAAATAATAATCATATTAATAAAGTGGTCTAATTAAAAATAATAATAATTATTATTATAGAAATAAAATTTGCTTAATTGCTTAAATAAAAAAACAATAATAATGAAAAAAAAACACCTAGGTTTAAGTTCAAAATAAATTATAAATTAGAATAACAACATAATTTATTTCTATTATTATTATTATTTATATTTTTTCATTAAAAGCTAAGTTGATTGAAATTAACTTCATGAATAATAAATTAATGTGCCATAAATTTCTTACTTATAAAGTTATTTATTGGCTTTGATGTTAATAATGTCTCTAGTATTTATTATTTATCATTTTAATTATAATTTGATATAGTAACAACTCTGTTTGTGTTGATTTACTATACTATTAGGGGTTGGAACCATTTTTATAATGACCTATAAACCTATTTAATGATATATTATTATTTTGTTTGTTACTATAACAACTTTAATTGTTGGCATAGTAACTAATATTGTCTTTGTTGAGATCCTAGATGGGGGATGGGTGTGGAAACCCTAGTATTGTCCTATGGTATGAGGGGGGCGAGGGTGGGGGTTCAAGCAAGAAAGATGGTAGGAGGTGTTAGTAAACATGGAGGATCCACCATAGTTGGTGGACAATTCAGAGGGTCTGCTATCTGAATTAGATATTTTTTGTTATCCAGACATTAAGACTAAGGTGAGTTTCAGAGTTGGTGACACTATCTCACAGGTACATCCCTTCTTTCCAAGTACCGAGTTACATTCTAAAAGTTAGGGTTTTGTCCTCCTAGGTATGAATCATGGCAAAAAGGGAAAAACCTCGAGCCCCTCCCAAGCAGTCTCTCGATCGTGGGTTATGCAAGGGTATCAGACTCTGGAAAACAATGTTTCACTTATCTCATCGATTTCTTTCCCTGGTGAGCCCATGGTTCATTATATCCTAATCTTGTCTACTTATTTGGAGGAATCTGGAGGAATGAGTCACATTTGTTGTCGACTAGTCCTGGAAGATCTCAAGGTCAACGATGCTAGAGCAAGACCAATTGGTAGAAAAAGGCGAAAAATAGTTCGATCTAAGGGGGATATATTGCCTTGGTAGTAGGAAAAGATCTCCAGGTATCTCAAATTGTGGATCTTGAAGAAAAATCTTTGGTGGGTCGTTTTGGCTCTCGAAGGATTCTAGTGGATATTTTGTCTTAGTGGATGGAAACCCATTGGCTCCCTCTTCTGAGCTATGCCCCTGATTTCCATCTCCTTTCAAGGGGATGGATTGTATTTATTTTTAGGGAGAAGGAGAATATACAAAGGATCCTGTCAGTGTGTTGGTTCTAGGATAGACATGTATTAAGTGCAAAGCCTTAGCACCCATTGTTTGACATCATTGTTGTGGGGCTCGATAGTGTTCTAGTTTGGATTAAACTACCTAGTATTCCATTGGAGTATTAGACATATGAGTGGATTCATGCACTTGGTAACACACTGGGGTATTTTATTGCGGTGGATTTTTCCTACAAGTCTTTTTCAGGTATTAGGCGGGCATTACGGTTGCTTCAGAGGCTCCAGAGCTAGTGGTGGGAGATATTTTGATCCTGAATTTTGTGCCAAGAGATGAATACATTGCTCAAAATGTTACAAACTCTCTTTTGGATGTAGACCTAGACCTATCGACAGACGAATGACACAAAATAAAGGCTCTGTGGCCGGCTAGAAAATCCCCTATGGGGTCTCCAAGTATGGCTTTGTGTCCTTCTATTGGGGTTGTTTATTTTTCCCCAATGTCAATCCTTCAAGTAGAGGGAAATGGGGGTCATACCTTACCCAATACAATAGATGGAAGGCATGTTTATCCTATTGCGGTTCACCCTCTGGATGGGCCAAAATTGATTTGGTGAATGACTATTCCTCATCCCAAAAAGAGGGCTCCTAGAATGATAATTCCTCTACCTCGGTGTTTTCTTCATGGGGTAGATATCCTTACTTACTGAAACCTCGCACCCAATCCTAGGCATCAATTTCCTTGGGGTGTCTGGGCCTTGGTATTTCAAAAGAGTCTTAGCCTTCGAAGGCAGGTCATAAGTCGACCATAAAACATGCCCATGAACAAACATCCTGGGTGGTTTTTTTGGGTAGACAGAAATTAATCTCAGAGGAACTTAGAGAAAGTGTATGCCCACAAGGATAAACCCATGAATATTCTATCTATCAATATTCAGGGTCATAGGGGTAGAACCAAAAAAATCTCCCTTCAACGTCTTATTTCATAGGAAATTCCAGATTTTCTCTTTCTTTGGGAATCTATGGGAAGAGGGGATGTAATTATAGTTGAGCTTCACAAACTTTTACCTAGTTGGGAATTTTTGGGACTAGATGTGGATGGGATACTAGGTAGAATCATTACTATGTTATATAAAACTGTGTCACTATCAAATTGTTACTTTGTTCACTTAGGTCTAATTGTAGAGGCTATATGTAAAGAATCAGATAATAGCTTTCGATTATGTAACATATATGACCCTTATGAATACCAGAAGATCTTCTAGGAACAGTTGATGGAAAATAAGGTAATCGTCTGTGAAAATACTATTGTGATGATAGTCTTTCCTTCATCTTTGGGTAAACCTATAATAAAATCCATTGAAACTTCTTCCCAACATTTACTTGGTATAGCTAATGGTTGTAGGATACATGACATCTTGATTGTCTCTCTCTGATTCTATTGGAAGACCAAACATTCAGGCACAAAATTTTGAATGTCAGTTTTAAGACATTCCTAGAAAAACTCCTTCGTGATCCTGTGGTATGTTTTCAAGAATCCTGAATGTCCTCCTATAGGAGAACTGTGCAATTCCACAAGGACCTTTTGTTTGATTTGGGAATTGTTACATAAATATAGGCGATCATGATACCAAAGAAAATCATTATTCTATACAAAATTATCTAATGAACTGGGGTCCTCATGTAGTTGTTGAATGATCTTTATTTTATTCTATCCTTGCTTCTTCCACCTGATTAGATTGCAGAATAAAAATAACACATAGTGAACCTTCTGTTCCATTAAACTTCTTTAATTCAATCACATGAAATTTGAATTTAGGACCCCCATCATATCAACTCCACTATTATAGTTAAATCCACTTGAAATTTTCTTATTACCAGTAGGTTGTTCAACATGAATACTACCTTATTTTCATTAGTCACAAATTTGGTCATAACGTCAATTTTAGGAAGCCTCCCATCTAAGGCTTGTAAAATGGAAATTTGAAATTCCTCCATCTTTTTATCCATCAAATTTTTCATGTCATTCTTATTTTCATCGAATTTATTTTGTATTTTATCTTCCAAATCTCTTTTAAGGTATTCCTGAGAATTTTTTGAATCCATTGATTTCAACATACTAACACTCGTTTCATCAACTTGGTTCTTTAATTGGGTTAGCTTGTTTTCAAAATCTTCACTTTCTTCAGAAATCATGTTTGCCTTTTTATGAGGAGTACTAATATTATTTCTTGTAGAACCATTTTCCATGTGAAAATTAATAATTATCCTCTTTTTCTTCTTTATCACAAATTTTGAATCACCAAAAATCGATCTTCCAATAAAAAGTTATGCCAATTGTAAGTTACATACATTTCAAAACCTTAATTTGGAGTCAGTCCTGCTGGCCAACCTTACTTCCGATGTATTTATGAAATTTTGGCCCTTATGAGTCTGAAATTTTGGCTGGTAGTACTTTGATATGTCTTCTCTACAATGACATAGGTCTGACAAAATTTTTATGTTCCAAGTGAAAGTTATGGTAATTTTCCCAAACCTTGTTGATTTTTGGAATTTTCTAGAGAGTGAATTTGTACAAAATTTCATGTGTTGAATATTTAATAGTTGATTATGAAATTTGGATCACCTATACTAGGATATTTATTTTCAGTCTCCACAATTTTTCACTATTTGAGACCTCCTAGAAAAAAGTTATAACAAATATCCCAAGATGACTAATTTAAAACTGAATTTAGGATAAGTCCAAAACCCTATCTTCCATAGGTTATATATCCTAAATTAGAATGATATAGACACTAAAATTTGTACCAAATATATCTTGATATGTATTATCAATAACATCCAAGTTTTTCTATCTTAATCATCCCAGAAAAAAAATTATAGTGAAAATCCCAAGATGACTCATTTAAAATTGAATTCAGGATGAGTCAAAAACCCTATCTTTCATAGGCTATATCTCCTAAAGTGTAATTACAAAGATGATGAAATTTGTACCACAAATACCTTGATATCTCTTCTAAATAACCACCAAGTTTCTCTATCTGAATCATCCAAAAAAAGGTTATAGAAAACATTATAAGATGATTTTCTTAGAGAAGCAAAACCTTAGGATTAATGCTTTGATTCCAAATGTTATGATTGAACACCTTAAAAATGATAAAATGTCAATGAATATAGTCCACTTTGAGGGGAAAACACCCTTTTACAATATATCTAATTCATAATACAATATGAGAGGAGATAAGATGATCATAAGACTAGGTCTCCTTGGTGTGTGTGTGTGTGTGTAGGAGACAAATGGTAAAATTATAATGAAAGGGTACAATGAAGGGTTCTCGCCGACATACAATTATAGCATTATAAATGTAATAATTCAATATATAGGGCTTAATAAGAGTTGTTTCACGTAAATGTGGGGTAAGTAGCTGAATTGGTAAGTCGCTCTTGTAACGACGGTGTGACCCGTGTTCGAGTCTCTCGAAGGCATTTCTCACTTGAATGGGAGTGTTGATTCAGTGATTGGGCATGTTAAGTTTCATTGCATTGTAGGAGCATTTAACCGGGATATGAACCCCCATATTTTAGTCCCCGAGGTGTAGGACAGTTGGTGGCGGAGTGTGTTGCTAAGCCACTCTGTGTTGAAAAGTCATCGGTTCGGAACTTGAGGGGACAAAAAATCAAACCATGTTAAGGGTTGGTGTGGCTCAGGCCAGGTGCGATTCTCGGGTGATTTTGACGGCTTAGATACCCCTAAGTTGTAGTTTCTCAAGCCAAAGGTTAATCCCACTGCCAAGAAGGTCCAAACAAATTAACAAAAAAAAAAAAAGAGGTGTTTCACGTAACATGGTGCCTTTTCTAGTTCTTAACAAACTTGGTGGTTGGATATTAATAGATATATATC
>JASDQU010306427.1:99348-111926 GCA_032191745.1 Picea mariana | reverse complement strand
TGTGTTGGAACCTTATGAGATTTAGCCAGAATTAGATTTGAAACCTCATTGTGAAGATAATCCCATAAATATTCCCCATTATAGGGATACATTCACAAGTACACGTGTTTCTCTTACACATGAATGTATAGGAACATGTATGTGCATTGCTAAATGAATGATAGTCAGTGTCCATGAGGATGACATAGTTGAGAGTGAAGCACTAGGTGAAATGGACTTTGGTGTTTGCATGAAAGAGATAAATAGAAATTGTAAAAGATGTAGGATTGTGGATTTAAGTCTTTACACTGTTTGGTTAGATGACCAATAAATAAGTTGGTTGACAACAAAGGTGATATGTTAATGGTCAAGAAAAAGTTAAAGGAGCCACCTAGAGAAATGGTTGTATGGGATGTTATAAAGGATATGAGTCCCTTAAAAAAATGGGGTGGGAATATTTATAATGGAAAAGATTTATAGTCAAATGATATGCATGTAACAAGGCCATATAAAAGGATTAACTGAGTTATGACTCTAAGGAAAAAAGTTGCAAAATGTCGAGAAAAAGGTATGTCAAGAGAAAGAAATCCAACTTTTGGTAGTGGATGATTGTTGTAATCAAGATTGTCTTTAGTGTATGGAAAGGAAGGCCGATGTAGTTACTAAAAGGGCTATGGAACACATAAATAAAAGTGTTATTAGGGAATTTGTTTTGAATTCAATCTTTTCAAACATAGTCATGTCAAAGAGCCATGGCCATGGCCTACTTCCCATTGTTAATAAAGTAAAGGACATTAGATTTAATGGGAATATTATTTGTAAGAAATCATGGTACAAGATACATAAGATTCCTCAAAGAACCTTCTATAACTACTAGCATGATTTTCAACATGGACATATCAAAACCATTCTTGGTAACACCAACACATGAAAATCACATACACATACCATGGTGGCCATAGAAATACCACACAAAATTGTAATGGATAATTCAAATTTTTCACCAAACCAAACAAGTCAAATTGAAGAACATGGAACTTCTTTTCCTTTAAGATTGTTTTCTTCAAATTAAACACAAATATCTTTATTAAAAGAGATCAATGAGGCTCTTCAAAAGATCCATTACCTATCAATATTACAAAAAAATTAAGCAAGATCTAGAATACTCATTTTCAAGATGTGGCGTTCTCAAAGAACACCAAATTTAGTAAACATAGTGAATGTATCGCATTGAAAGAACATATGAAGTCAACAACTACAAAAGAGTTGGAATAAAAGACACAAGCTAGATTGAACAAACATGACAAGACCATTATGTGTGCAAGATATTGTTATTGTGCCCACATAATTATGTCAAAGCATTTTCCAAAGACAATTATCCATGATAAAAGGGACAAAACAAAGACTTTGATTCCAAGGATATGTGTCAAATCAAAATCTCTTGCATAACAAACTTGGGGTTTCCATTAATAGGTGTGCTAACACATAGGCATAAGACAATAGGTTTTGGTCATTTTCCCTACCATTTGTACCTATGGGGTCACAATTTACCATTATATCCCTTGCAAATTGCTTCATGAACCTTGAATACCCACACATTGATATGTATTTTGATCTTCTTTATGAGAGTGGAAGTTCAAGAAACACACTTTCAAATGCAATAATTAACACATGTATTTACTCAAAATGTTGACTGTACAAGGATGATTTTCTATTTCATGGAAGATTGAAAAATAACGATGTTGATTTTAAACCTATTCCTCCACACTTGTTGTTATAGTTGGACAATGTAGCAACTGATAACAAGAATCATGATTTTTTCATGTTTCTATCATTTTTAATTGCACTTGGTGTCTTCATCATTATTGAGGTTGGGTATTTCTTGTGGGGCAAACCCATGAAGACATATATGGAACCTACATAAGAGAAATAATTGTGTCCATCTAGACTGATTGACAAGTTGCATGACTTCAAAAGTTTCCTTAATAGTTACATCAAGGAAGGAAGAAATGAACTAGTTGAACATCTTAATGTTCGGTACTTCCAATTTCTTGTACTCAATGATGTTTTGATATTAAGGTACAAAGAATCCATAAGAGATATTGAGTGGTTAGAATAATTTGAGTTGTGGAACATAGATGATAAAAATCGACCTAGATTTACCGCAAGGAAGCCATGTTTCTTAGATTCCAAAGAGAATTATGTTTATTTAAAAGATCTCAATGAAGGAATAACATCATACATAAAAAAAAAAAAATGTGGAAAGACACTATTGGCAATGAGGATTCACCAATTGGGTTTTCCCTCTTTCCTAGAAAGAAATCAAACTATACTACTATGTTGCTATTCTAATTCATAATTGATTTTGACTGTGAAAATGATAAACCTATACTTACTCTTATAAAATATTGTCTCTTTTCCCCTATAAAATGGTTCCAACATCCTATAATAAAATATAGTGCTCAAGAGAGACAATATTAGTTACTATGTCAACAATTAAAATTATTATAGTAACAAACAAAATATTAATGTCATTAAATAGGTTTATAGGTCACTATAAAATGGTGCCAACCCCTAATAGTATAGTAAATCAACACAAACACACTTTGTTACTATATCAAATTATAATTAAAATGGTTGATAATAAATATTTGACACATTATTAAAGTCAATGCCATTAAACTTGCATAGATTCATCTTAAATCTAGATCTATCAAGCACCATTTGTTAAGGTGTAGTTTTATTATTATTTTTTTTTGTTTGTTAATTTTTGGCTCTTAAGCCGTCAAAATCACCCGGGGATCGCACCCGGCCTGAGCCACACCAACCCTTAACATGGTTGGATTTTTTGTCCCCGCAGGTTTCGAACCGGTGACTTTAACATCACGGAGTGGCTTAACAACACACTCTGTCACCTACTGTCCTACACCTCGGGGACTAGGTGTAGTTTTATTATTATTATCATTTCATATGAAAGAATTAATATTTGGGATGCTTAGTATATATATGTGTGTAATATGTAATGGTTGTTGTAATTGTTTTATTTTAATTGAGTGGAATTTATTTTTATTATTGTTAATTTTTTTAATTAAGTCTAATTTAATGGTCACAACATCTCCCCCACATCGAGTTGTAGAGATAAGTAAAATAAATTATAACACATTAATTTATTATTCATGAAGTAAATTTCAAGCAATTTAGCTTTTAATAAAAAAAACATAAATAATAATAATAAAAATAAATTATGTGAAAATTATAATTTATAATTTATTTTGATAATTACAAAAATAAACTTAAACTTACCTTTTATTTTATTTTTAATTATTTTTTTTGTAATTAAGCTTACTTTATTTATTATTTCATTTTTATTATTGCTTATAATAATTTGCACAGTTTTATTAAGCCGACTTTATTTCTATAATAATTAAGATTATTATTTTTAATTAAACTTAATTTATTATTATAATTATTATTTAAAGTGAATTAGATTCATCATCACATTTACAATTCGACGTCTCCTCAAAACTTCTGCGGCTACCTGTGAGTGTCCAATCGAGATCAAAGATCGATTGCATTAAAGTATTGGTTCTAAGTACATCCTTCATCCACTTGTCATACTTAATTAAAAGAAGGGTTGGTCAGATTCAATTGATTCACTGCTGAGTAGTTCCAGTTGTACAGAGCAAGAGCTAGCATCTGATGCAATAGTGGAAGACCAACGTCATTTTTTTGCTTCCAAAGGCATCCTTATGGGAAACGTTTATAGCATGCACCTTCTTTACCATCACAGCGACAAATTTGTCACTGGTCTTATCAATCGTCTACAGGAGCGCATCCTGGGGCCAAGATGGACAGGTGCCTCAGGGTCTAGCAGTGAAATTTGGTTACTAGGGGTGTGCTATAAGCCTTTGGCAGATGAATCTTCCGATGATTCAACTACTATCCAGGGCCATKCAGCATTTTTGCATGATTTCTCTTCAAGAATTTGGTTGACGTATCGGAAAGGATTTGAACCAATTGGTGAATCGAAGTATGTCAGCGATGTTGGATGGGGGTGCATGCTTCGGAGTGGGCAGATGCTTGTAGCTCAGGCTTTACTTTTTCATCATTTAGGGAGGTCATGGCGAAGGCCAACAGAACAGCCATTTAATCAGGAGTATATCGAGATCTTGCGGTGTTTTGGAGATTCTCCTTCGGAGATTTCTCCCTTCTCCATACACAATTTGCTTGAAGCTGGAAAGCCTTATGGCCTAGCTGCTGGAAATTGGTTAGGMCCATATGCTATGTGTCGTTCATGGGAGGAACTTGCTCGGACTGACAAGGGAAAGCTCAAGCTTGCATTGCCTATGGCAGTTTATGTTGTTTCTGGTGATGAATACGGTGAAGGTGGAGGGGTTCCAGTTATTTGCATTGATGATGCTGCCAGTCTGTGTTCAGAATGGTCCAATGGACRAGGAGAAGCCCAGGTGTMTCTCCTSATTTTGGTGCCACATGTTCTTGGTGTGGAGAAGATTAACCCAAGGTATGTACCATCTCTTCGTGAAACATTCACATTTCCCCAAAGCCTTGGCATTGCTGGTGGAAAGCCTGGAGCTGCAACGTATATTGTTGGTGTTCAAGATGATCAAGCTCTGTACTTAGACCCACATGAAGTGCAGCAGGTGGTGGAGATATCTCCTGATAAAACGGAGGTTGAGACTGGTTCTTATCATTGCAGTGTTGTACGCCAGATGCCACTTAGTGCTATTGATCCATCATTAGCTATAGGCTTTTACTGCCGGAATAGAGATGATTTTGATGACTTGTGTGGACGGGCATCTGATCTTGCAAGTCAATCAGAAGGTGCTCCACTGTTCACTGTTGCTCAGAGTCTCAACAAATCAAAGCAAAATGATGCCTTCACATCCGAAGGAGTGAACTCAGTGGTGACTGTTCCTGAAACATTGGTCTTGGAAAATGAGAACATTGCAGCTGTACCTTCTAGTGAAGATGATTGGCAGCTTCTCTAATATCCTAGACAAGATTGGCTGGTGGCTCTTCACTAACCATATCACCATTGATGATCCAAAATTCAGTGTCAAGGGTAGTTCTGGGGTCTTATATAGTAGCAAGAGGAGCATTGTGGAAATGTTTAGAGAGTCTTTGTATGGTGATGTGCAATGGCTTTTAAGGAGCATTGTGGAATATTTAGAGAGTCTTTGGGAATAGGTTTAAGGATTGTAATTTTTATATTTTGGAATAGAATTTATTTATTTATTTTTTTTTTTTTTTTTTTTTGGGTAATTATTAGTTACTATCATAATAATTAAAATTGTTATAGTTAAAAATACATTCGTATTATGTCATTAAATAATTTTATAGGTCACTATAAAATGGGGTTAATCTTCTAAATTTAGTATAGTAATTCAATCTAGACATATTGTGTAATAATAATAACAAACATTGAATATAAATGTAACTAAAGAATTTTATAGGTAAGAAATTTCATCCACAATCAATTATTCAAGATGTAATCCTCGATGCCCCTAACTTTTAATAGAAAAATAGAAAAAAAAAATGTTGTTATTCTAATCTATAATTGATTTTGATTGTTAAAATGATAAACCTAGACTTACTCTCATATAATATTTTCTCTTGTCTACTATAAAATATAATACTCTACACAAATAATATTACTTATAATGGAAAGAATTAAAATTGTTTTTTTTGTAAGGAATATTTGTATAAAAAGCTGGCTATAGGAAACTGATAAAAAAATAGTTGTTCCCTAGAGCATTAATCGTCACTGTTGGAAACCAACTCCCCTCCAGTTGCATGTTCACGACTATGCTAACTATAAGACTTCAACAAAGACAATGCACACTGACATCATTTGACATAATACATATACAGAATGACCAGACCCATACTCACCACACCCATACTCTGTCCATTGAAATTAAAACTGAGGATAGTGAGGAACATTAAACCATATACAAAATTCAAAACTGCAAGGCCAAAACAAAAGAAAACCCAGATAAATTCCATGCACGGTGCCAATTCTAGACATAAGGGAGTAGGATGGGTGCCCTTGCCTCCTCCATCACATGAGAAAACAAAGCTTCACGAGTGTATTTGTAAGGTGTGGTTGTGGGTGTGCATTTTTCTAAAAGATCAATACGAATTTTCAAATCAGATACCTTGCTACGCAACTCAAAGACTAGTGGTTGAAGAGTGCAGAGGGCTCCAAGAATGCACTACATGTTTTCATCGGTGTTGTTGCTCCTAATGCTTGCTTGTGAAAATGCCAGAGAGTGTTGCGTTGAATTGTCCCTGTGGTGAATTGTATGACTATCACTTGTAGTATTGTTGTGAGTGTTGGGTGGAGGGATCTTGGATGAATTCCATCTTGGAAGAGTCTTCGGGGCATAGCCAAGTGAACGACTCTTTATGTCAAACCACTCAATTTTACAGCCCCAGTCTCCCAGGGTGTTCCCACTTTCATGTTGCTAATCCTTGCTTGAAGTGTTCGCGGGTGACTTGGACCTCTTTCTTCGGGGGTGTCTCTTATCCATGTCTTCCACCTTGAAGATGGGTCGACCCACAGGGATATGGGTACCCCTTCCTCTCTTCAGGCGTCCCCTCTTTCTTGGAATTTTACACCCAGAAGTTGTGCTCGCTCTGAGATGAGAAAACCAGACCTTCTCCTGGAGATGGAACACCCAGAATTGTCGTTCTCATCCACTATAATTGTGCTCCAGGGAGAGACCAAAGATGAAATGCCATTGGGTTCCAGCTCTATCCTGGCTTAAGTGCTTTCTTTGCACTTTTGTCATGGTCGTTATGAGGTCATTCAAGGCCCTCTACCAGGTATAAAGGTTTTTGTTCTCCTCCACACGAGTCTTCATCCATCCCTTGTTCCCCAAATCCTTCATCCGTTGTGAATTCTTCCTGAACTTACCTCACCACCCTCCAACACTACCACCTAAGTCCTCGACACTGTAATCGAGGAACTAGATGTACATTGGTGTTAATGCGAGGTGTTGGCTCATGCTCATTGTGGGCTGTGTAGTACCCCATCTGAGGTGCAAGAATTAAATTTTTTATAGTAACAAAACACATTGGTATTATGTCATTAAATAACTTTCATAGGTCACTCTGAAATTGAGCCAGCCTCTACAGTAGATACTATATCAAATTATAATTAAAATGGTTAATAAAAATAACAACACACAATACTAATGTTAATAAATAACTTTATAGGCAAGAAATTTATTACACAATCTATGACTAATAGATTGTCAAAGTTTAAGACTTGAAAGATTTACTTTTTACTGCTACCGCTACCTCCATATGCACCCACGCTGCCCCCACATGCAACACACAAGGCCAGTCAAGATTTGAACAAGGAGTTCCTTAACAGTGCACTTTATTGCCAATTGATCTACACCTTGAGGGACGACTTGAAATATTTGCTTCAAATTTATGCAAATTTTATTTTATATAGATTTATATGAAAATTTTATAACAAAATTGGTGAATATATATACATTAAAAGTAGTGAATTACACAATTTTCTAATTTCTCATTTTGAAAAAAATCAATCTCATTAAAGTTCTAAATTCTACATCCATTCTATATAATTCCAAATTTAATGAAATATGTGTTCTAGGGAGAAGGTGGAGAATTTTTTTTATCACCTCATGTAGTAAAAACTTTTGGGGACCAATGGCCTCCCTAAATGGAGAAGTATGATCTAGAATGGATCATTGTATAATTTTTCATCTATCTTGGTACTTTTTGGGAGGAAAAATTGGAACAATTAGCTTACAACCCATTTTAGGGGTAGTTCCTAGTTTGATGTTTGGGGTTTAGAAACTTCCATAGCCTATTTGAGGAATAAAATGTCACTTCATTGGGTTAATACTTTACAATCTTATCTTGTACCCCCTCAACTCTATTCTACACACTATAATCTTTCCAAAAATTACATCAATCAAAGTTAGTATGTGGAAGTTATGCCTCCTGTAAGTTGACTTACCCTGTTGACAACCATGGTACAAAGTGGGTACAACATCAACCCCCATTACTCACACATGTGGGGTTATTCACGTGTTGACTTTCAAGAAGATTCTAGAGGGTCCAAAACCCTAACACTAATCCTAATCCTAAGACTTATTCACATGTTGACTTTCAAGAAGATATTAGAGGGTCCAAAACCCTAATCCTAACCTAGACACTATCAAGCTATGTTAAATATTGGACCATTGGGAAAGAAAGGGGTTCCATTCCTTTGGTATTGTTATTGTTCCATGATTGATAAAAGAATCTAGGAGTGGAATATTCAATCATAATAGAGGAGATGGAAGATTTTGTAGTAGCCATTCAAGCCACAATGTCCATGACAACTCCATAGTGGATGCCCCTTTCTTTGTACTTTCATTTCAAAACTAAGAAAAAAAGAGTAGAGTATAGGCCTCACCTTCTAGCTAGGTTTTCTCTTGTATTGTGTTTCATAGGTCACATATTGTGTTAATTTGGGTGGATGGTGCATTCATTTTCTTGTTTCTTTCATTTTGGTTTTAGTTATTTCCATAATTTTAACCACTACATTAGTGATATTAAATTTGAGATATAACTTAGGTAATAAACTACATAATAAAATATTTTCTAAATATTGTAAGACCTATTGTGACAAACTGTTCTAGTAGAATATCCACAAAATTTTACAAATCAACAAGCCCTCTCTAGGGGATCTTTGGCCTCCAAGTGAGATATGAGTGCCATTAGGAGGTTTTATGCAGCATGGATGGGTCTCGAGGCCTTAACCGTTGTTGGGGGAGGAAAACACGATTATTGTGCCTTAATCAAATCTTATGAGCTGAAGTCCATGGAATAGGCATCAAACCATAACATAGGATATATCTAGAGGGTATTTGGATTCTAGGTGGGATATGGGAGCCATTGGAAGGTTTTTCATAGGAAATATGGGTTATGGCACCTTAACCATGGGAAAATAAGGAAAACATGAGCTTCGTTCTTAAAGGAATATTCTAAGGTCAATGTTCAATTTAAATACATCTCTATAAATTACACATATGTGATGGAATGTGTGTGTGTTATGACCAAGATGTTCATTAACCTAGTAGTGAAATAATGATGTAATTGCATGGTTTGGTATTATAAGGAAAGGTATTTTACCCTAAGGTATACTTTGAGGTCCAAATCTAGGTTATTATTCCTTAAGGCACTTACCTCTAATGAAAATTGGACATGAATTCCAACCCATACAATGAGATGGACCTTAGTAATGGAATATTTTATCTAAGACCAAAATGTATGAGATAGTCCCATGACTGACATACTATGCCTAATTCTAACTTTAGGCACACTAGACATGGTTCAATACAATTGATTTAATCACTAAACACTACTTCTATGTTTTGTGGGAAATTCATTGGGAATTAAACTATGATACAAACCCACCAAAAGGAATTGTTGGCTTGTGGGCAATTCATTGGGCATTAAACTATGATACAAACCCACTAAAAAGAATTTTTGTCTAGCGAGTATGATCCTAAACCTATTTGAAATTTTATACCACCAAGGAAGATTATAAAAGCCAAGAAATGCCAAATAAGGCCCCCAAAAAGTAAAGTGTTGTTCAAAGTTTTATAAAAACATGTAAACATTTTTGAAAATATACACACTCCCAAACATGTTTGTGTTATGGAATGATTATACATTCCACAACACATGTATGTGTTATTATACTTGCCGTGAGCAGTGTATATAGCAATCGATTCGATGTTGAAAAACTATTACTATGATAGTTGATCATAATTTTTGAATTTCTGCAAAGTTTTACATTAGACAAATCATTATATTTATTTTTCTGAAATATTAAATAATATTTATTTATTCTGCCATTAGTCCATTCACTTCATCTCTTATTCTAGAGTAGGCGACATTGTGCTCATTACCTGCGATGTGATGGGATTGGATATCCACTGAGTGGACAAGTGGTGTGAATCATGATGTTCTAGATAATCAACTCGACAACTGCATCGTACCTGTATGACTGTTGATGATGTGGCTACTGCAGGACAACTTACATTTATGATGTGTGACTGCAGATTGGTGCTACAATAGCAGCGAATACAAACTTCGTGTCATCTGTGTGCAACACACAAAAGATACCAAGCCAAAAGTCTTTCTTCAACAATCTAACTTTCATGGTTGATTATTAATCTTGAGTTTCAATGTTTGTAAATGATTATAAAAATGATAATGATGATATCTCACCATCAATTATAACTATTATAGAATTTCTTTAAATGAAGAAAGATGAGCAAGATCATCATACATGCACTATAATTTCCATTATGCATCATACATACTAAAATGCATCATGCACATCGAGCTCTCACAAACATTTTATGTTAAAAAACATTATTATATATACACATTCATGTTTTTATTAAGGGAGGAAAGATATGTAGTGAAATATGTATGATAGAAGTATCCGTGTTATTCTAAGTAATGTATATGTAGTGAAGCACTGCTCGCAAATCTGAAGCAAAACACCTCCTTCAATGGATACGAGTACAAGACGTCACGTGCAAGAAGTGGGGGAGCACCCATGGCATACAGTGCACAATATGAAAATAGTCAATCTCTGAATCTGATTGCACTGCCTGCCTTTCTAACCTGGTTTTCTCTCTATAACTCCTAAAAGCTGCACAAAAATTCCAAGTATTTGATCTAAGGCAGTAATTCCAAAGTATTTTCTCCAAAACAGTAAGAGATGGTATATCGCTTGTACAACACAATCACGGTCCTGATGGACGTGGCTTTGAGTAACACAACTTGTAATAACTTCCCGCTTATAAATTTCTTGAGTGATCTTGTATCCTTATTATCCCCTAGGGCTAGGTAGGGAGTCAATGAAAAAAATAATATTTTTGAAGTTTAACATAGAAAGTAGTGAGTAATAATTTTTATATTATTATAAATCCTGTTTATAAATTATTTATATATTCTGGGCAAAAGTTTTGAGCTCTTTATCATTTTCCTCTAGATCAATGCAATAGTTTTAGCAAAGATATCAAACTTTGATGGTTATGTACTGAAACCTGCATAATGTTCACTCTCTTGGTTTGTGAGGAAGTTTAAAATATCCTTCCACCAAACATACCAGCTATAAGACTCCTAGATGTGGCTTTTTACTCCTTTATGGGTTTACCTTTGATATTAGCTCCTTTTGAGGACATTTTCCTTGGATAAACTTTTCACATAATTATTGATTGATTGTCACAGAGCTTGAGAAGGTTTTGTAGAATTTGGGCACCTATCAATGCATAATTGCAATATTGCACAATGTAAGTTACTCCATTCTACGAAACTAATATAAACACCAGTGCTTATTCCAACCAGTGAAAAACCAACATGAAGTAACTCACATTTCCATTCAGTGAAAAAACATCAACTCAATCCTTACATTTTTAGAACATGAAGTGGGAGGGGAAATTTAGGAAGCAAGCATATGTACATGAATTCCAAAATGAGTTAAATAATACAAAGTATGCTCATATCCTGAAAATTGATAATCTGAATATGTAAAGTCAAATGCTTACATGGATCCAAATAATTCACTGCTTTCCCCTTACTGAGACCACTTTGGAATCTCTAAATGTTGCAATAATGCACTAGGATGGACTCTCAAACACTTCTACAATGGAACCACACGTCCTTTCTCTATGAATGTATTGCATGTGCACCACATCTATGCATGTCCTTGGGTTTTGGTAGTGTTGGTTTGGTAGTTGGAAATTGGTTTTAATTTCAAACAGTAAAACTTATAAAGAGTTGTTAAATCAACGCTCTCCAGCTAATCTCTAGAAAGAGATGGTAAATCTGTGTTGTCCTCTATTAGGAAATTGTCTGTTGCTAGACACACGTTCAATATATATTGAATGTTGCAGTCACTTTGCTTCATAAAATTGCATGAGTTGTATTCAAAGTTTGTTAATGCACATGTAACACCCATGTAGTTTAATATGCAACAACATCATCATGTTACATGCCCTCTTAAATGCATGTATCAATGTGCAATTTGTATAAAGCACGTACCAATAGTTATATAGTTATAATAAATGTGCCACAAGTTCAAAAAGTGTGGATGGATTTGGGATAATTAAACACAGAAACCAAATACTATGAGGTTTTTGTATTTTTTAATTAAATTTTTCTTTTGAATTTTTCACCTGCACCCAAGAAATATCTTGTTGATTCAAAGTTAGGGAAGGCACTGGATAAGAGATGTGATAATATTGATGTCGCATTATATTCAGGGCAAATGTTTAATACGTTTGTGTGTCAACTTGTTGTGCATATCTGTCATGGTTACAAGACAACTAAGCAACGATGTGATGGATTCGATCATGACCTGGACAACTGCATCGTACCTGATTCAAAACAATATCATCCTTACCGATCGAGATGACTGTCAGTTACTGCAGTACAACTTATGTAAGACTGCCACCAATATTTCAAAATACCACACAACCACAACAGGTAATGCTGCCATGCATCCTTGTTTGAATTTAAGATTTTGTGTG
>JASDQU010306427.1:76860-93691 GCA_032191745.1 Picea mariana | reverse complement strand
AAAGTCATTTCCTAGGCAAAAGATGAGTTCCCTATATAACTTCTTCGAATTAGCCTACAAGAACCAATTTAGGCTAGAGGAACCATCCCATATGCTTCCTAGGCCAACAGGGACATTATAGTCCTCCCCGCATGAGCTTGCTTGTCCTCAACCAACTGTAATCCAGGATGTTGCAATATCTTCTCTCCTTCGCAAGTATCATCCTCAATAGGTAGATTTTTCCATTTGATCATGTACTCTTTAATGCTCCTGTTCCTTACTTTCCGCTCTCTGGTCTCCAATACCTCCTCTAGAATTAGAATCAATTGCCCCTTCTCATCCAATGGTGGAAGATCTGTAGAAATGACAACATGCTGTCCCACTACCTTCTTGAGGCATGAAACATGAAAGACATTGTGTCTCTTACATATCTATGGAATCTCTAACTCATAAGCTACCTCCCTGACTCGCCTTGAAATCCTATAGGGACCATAGAATTGTGGCTTCAATTTCTCTGCCCCTTTCATTTTCAATGATGATTTTCTATATGGTTGCAAGTAGAGGTATACCAAGTCTCCCACATCGAAACTACGCTCTACTCTATGCTTGTCGGCATACATATTCTACCGATTTTGTGCCATTTGCAGGTTATCTTTGAGAGTTCACAAGATGTTCCAACTCTCTTGAATCCAATATTCGGCTTTGGGTGCCCAATTGTCCCCAAATGCTCAATCCACAAAGGTCGTGGCGTCATAACCATACAGAGCTTTGAAAGGTGTCATCCTGATCGACATGTGATAAGTGGTGTTATAGAAATGCTCACCCAAGTGCAACCATTTGATCCATGCCTTTTGTTTCCCTGATACATAATTCCTCAAATACCCCTCGAGCCACTTGTTTACAATTTTTGTTTGCCCATCAGTCTGAGGGTGATAACTGGTACTAGGTGTTAATTCTATCCCTATGAATCTGAACAACTCCTGCCCCCCATGAATCTGTTGTCTCGATCAATGACAATTGTCTTAGGCAGTCCATGCAGTGGAAATACTTCTCTGAAGAACAATTCTGCTACTTGCATTGTAGAGTATTTGGAAGATACATCGAAGAAATGGGTGAATTTACTAATCCTATCAACCACCACGTAACTACAATCTTTCCCCTGAACCAGAGGTAGCCTTGTGATAAAATCCATCGAAATTCTTTCCCATTTTTGTTCAGGAATGGGAAGCGGTTGGAGCAATCCTACTAGGTGGGTATGTTCCACCTTGTTTTGCTGACAGATGTGGCATTCCCGCACAAACTTCAATACAACAGTCTTGAGACCCTTCCAAGAAAACCTCTCTCGAATTTGTCTATAATTCTTTAGGTATCTTGGATGATTTGCCAAAGGAGAAGTATGCGCTGCATGCAAAATTTTGTCCTTCAACTGAGATTTCGGTACTAAATAGATCCGGTCCTTATAATATATGATGTCTTCAATAACCCTGTATCTATCATCAGAGACCTAACCATCAAGTATCTCACAAGCAAACCTATTTTTGGAGTATTCCGCCAATAGAAGTGCCTTCTATTCCACATAAATATCCATGAGAGAGAGAGTGGGTATCTTGGATAGGGCGTCAACAACCACATTATTTTTTCCTTTCACATATTCAATTTAAAAATCGTAGGCTTGGATTTTACTGATCCATTTTTGTTGCCTCTCACTCAAATCCATTTTCTCCATGAGAAACCTCAAGCTATTATGATCAGTCTTTACCTTGAACCTGTTCCCCACCAGGTACTGCCAAAACTTGGTCAAAACATGCATTATGGCCAACATCTCTTTGTCATATATGGAGTAATTTTGATCATACTCTCAGAGTTTGTGGCTGTCAAACACCATGGGGTGATCATTTTGCATCAATACAGATCCTATCCCAATTCCCGAAGCATCACACTCCAAGACAAAGGGCTGAGTGAAATTAGGGAGTGCTAAAACAAGGCATGAACTCATCACCCGCTTCATTTTTTCGAATGTCTCCTGGGTATCCTATGTCCAAATGAAAGGCCCCTTTTTGGTGAGATCAGTCAGTGGCACTGTCAACTATGAGAATACCTTAAAAAATTTCCTGTAATAAGTGCAAAGACCAAGGAAGTTCTTTAGCTCGGTCACATTCCTAGGAGTTTGCCACTCAATGATCGCCTGATCTTTTCTTGGTGCAACTTTACCCCATTCTTCCCAATCACATGCCCCAAGTAGAGCATATTTGTCATACCAAATTCGCACTTGGATTCCTTCGCGTACAAGTGATGACACTCTATAATACCAAGTACTTCATCCAGTTGTTGCAGATGGTCTTCCCATGTTTTGCTATATATGAGGATGTTGTCAAAGAAGACCAATAAGAACTTCTTCAGTTGCTTATTGAACACATGATTCATGCATGAATGGAAAGTGGCAGGGGCATTAGTTAACCCGAATGGCATGACCAAAAACTCATAATGCCCATAGTGGCACCTAAAGGTTGTTTTAGGTATGTCTTTCTCTCGTACCTTGATCTGATGATACCCTGATCGAAGATCAATATTCGAGAGAAATTTGGCTCCCCTGAGATCATCCATTAATTCATCGATCCTAGGTATGGGGTACTGATTCTTGATTATCTTCTTGTTTAGGGCCCTGTAGTCAATACACATCTGCAGAGTATCATCCTTCTTCTTGACTAAGACCATGGAAGAGGCAAATGGGCTGGAACTAGGGCGAATGTGACCCATTTTCAACAATTCTTTAATGTTTTTTTCAATCTCATTCTTGTAAAATTTAGGGTGCCGATAGGGGTTTGTGATAACTGCTTGGACCCCCTCTTCTAGCTCTATGATATGCTCAAAACCTCTATCAAGTGGAATTCCAGGAGGAATGTCACTAAACACTTTATGATGTTTGTGAAGTAGTACATGTAAGTCCTCTGGAAGCTACTGCAGACGGTCAGGTGGCTCTTTGTCAAAAATAAAACACTCTACATCCCACTCTATATCACCATGCCTCATAACTGCCTCCATGTTGTGCAATGACACAATCTTCGATGGGTACTGGTGCATGGCTCGTAGGACAACTTTCTTTCCATCCAAGCCTGTGAACTCCATCTCCATGGTCCTTTTCTTTGTAGTGTACCTCCTAATAGAGTAAATCCATTGAACGCCCAACACTATATTGGTGTCTGGTATGTCCACCACAAAGAAATCACTTGTCATTGAGTAGTTTCCCATGGTTATGGTGAGCTTGGGAATCCACTTGGTACAACTCATCTGGTGGCCTCCTAGTATGACTATTGTGAACCCATTGAATTCCTTTGTCGGAATTCCTCTCCTCTCGACCATGTTACCGTCAATGAAGTTATGGGATGCCCCCCCATCAATCAATATTGTCACCTTGTGCCCTTGTAGGACACCTCTAACCCTGAAGGTACGATACCTTGGAAATCCTGACATTGAGGCCATGACTGGGTCCTTAGCCCCATCTTGTGAAGACTCCTCTCCTGATGCTAGATGTCCCTGGTCCTGTGCCTGCTCCACCTCCTCATCCTCATCATTGTCACTGTCTGAGTATACCTCAATGTAATGGAACTTTTCCATTCTGTCCTTCCCGGCTGTGCCTCGGTGCCCATGGCCCTTGATAGTTGAAACACAATTTATTTTTCCTCAATTATCTCCTAGTATCTTCATCCATTTTGGGCTTGCCGACCCAATCTCTCTAAGGTGGTCTGATTTCCTTAGTCTTTGGGGTAAAAGTGGGTTTGGACGGAAACCGACTTTTAGGTGTTACATCCTACATGTCCCAAGCCCTCCTAATTGCATCCTGTAAAGAGGTAGGTTTGTAAGCCTTGACCCATCCCCGTAGAGGCTTCGTTATTCCCTCAACAAACAACATCACCAAACAACCCTCTGAAATGTCTGACACCATCACAACAACCATATGAAACTCAGATATATAGGCCTTTGGGCTACCTGTTTGTTTGAGTTGAGCCAAATCTTTGAAGTGAAGCTCAGGGTCCTTCGTGTCAAATATCTCGATGAGTCTCTATGTGAAGTCTAGGTAGGTGGTAACCCCGACATGTCCCAAAGTGACTAACCCATGGTACCACCACTCATGGGCCTCGCCATCCAGGTGCAAGGTGGCCAATTTAATGGCATCTGTCTCTGTCATCTGGTGCAGATGGAAGTAAGTGTCGAGCTTCTACACCCATGATCTAGCGGAGCATTTAGAGCCCTCGTCAAAGTTGGGAATAATGACTTTCCCAATGGTACGCTGCAACTCAAAATTGTGTGTCATGGCCCTCATGGGACCTCTCAATCGGTTTCTGCTCTTCATATTGCAGAACTCCGCAAAGGACATGGCTGAGAGGAAATCGTCTCCTAGTCTCCTGTACTCCTTTAAATATGCCCTATAGGGCTCATCAAGCTCAAGCTGCATCAATGGAATTGCAACCTCATTCCCCAAAAATTGAGGCATAGTGGGTCTGGGGGATTTGGTGTACAAGTGGGGGTGGGTCTGCATGATAGTGCATGAGTGAATACCTTCTCCATTGTTTAAACCCCCATCACCATTCTGGTTCTGCTTCATTATGCCCTCCAACGAATTTTTAGCAAACTGACCCATGAGATCCATCATGGCCTTTTGACCCTTGGCCAAGTCATTCAATATATTGAACAAACTGTTGATCCTGGTATCATCTTCTTCCCTTATAGTTCATTTTCCCTTAGGTGTGAAAAATGGTGCTGCCTCTCCCGTCCCTTCTTCTCTAACCACTTCTTCTTCTTCCCACCCAGGGGGATTTGGGGTTCTTCCCCTACGTTTCTGATAGGTAATGTTGTGCTCTTCTAGTCTCATAAATTTGATTACAAATGCCTTTTAGAGTCCACATCTGTAGAGGAACATGCTCTGATACCACTATAATATCCCTTTTGATCTTCAATGGGTAAAATCTCTTACTGCTGTGTTAACTTATGGAATTTTCTGAGTATAGTTTGTCAAACAGTTAGGCTGGAAATGGTTTCTTTCAATTGTTTCTCCCACACCAATACTTGCATAAAATTAGTATGTTGATAATCACCGTTGTGTATGGAATGTAAGGTGATTATACATGTAATATGTAGTATCCAAGGCTTGTTTCTTCAATAAGTAGACCAACAAACACAATGATAAGCTTCAAACACATAACACAAAATTCCACAATTTATATAGATAGCAACAATCCGATTAATCATCAATTACAAGGGCATAATTGACCTTTATTACATCAACTATGACTTATGTGTGGTCACTGGAGGCTCCCACAATACCTTGAAGATCAATATATTGATCGAATTTACTAACATACCAGTGATTGGTTTACAAACTGATATTTGTTGTTGTAGCACTTTCCTGTAGCAACTGATTTGATGTAGAACACTAGTGTGGCAACAATGATAAATCCTGATATGTAAGCTTCTATGGACAACATAGAGTATACTAGTTAATGAACAAAAATGGCGCACAAGATGGGTGCTGGCCAGTATCCAATCCCAATCAACTACACCAGTGGAAGAGGGTAGTGTTGAAGCAACTCTCAGGAAGAGGTAATGTGCCCAGTTCAATAGAAGATCTCAGTCTCTAGCAATCTCATTCACACGAATGGGTTCCCCTCACTATTTGAAGATGTGCCCAGCCAGGAGATATATCTTCCGCAAGAAGTAAAGAGTTCCCCCACTCCCAAAACTGCGGACTTCAAAGGTAAACTCGACCTCTTCCCATACATAGATCGTGAGGAGAACAAAGAGCTCGACCTCTCCCTCTTTTCTCGGTTCTATGGCAACAAAACACTCTCCCCCAAGTCTCACTTCCCCATAGACTCATCCTCCTTGTTCAATCGACCTTTACATAATGAAAGTTTGATGCCAAACGAAGAATGTTGATCCAGTGAATGCAATGAAGAAATCTGTAGTGACTCATTCCTCATATCTGATTAGGGTGTATGTTTCCAACACCAAAACTAGTAAAGGGTCAAGGGCTTCCAAAACCCTAGTCTCTTATTCAAGAGCCCTCCAAAATTCAATTTCCAAATGAGTGAGTGTAAGAATGAGGGGTGCCTCCTCTTTTCCCCTCTTTTATTTCTCCGTTGAGTTATTTCCCGCTCACTTTACTTTTAATTTATTTTAAAGTCACTTTATGCTTGCATACTTTATAATGTTTAAGTGAATTTATTTTGCCTAAGACCCATGTCCCCATTTTTCCCCTTTTCACTTTATAAAGTCATTTCCTAGGCAAAAGATGAGTTCCCTAGGTAGCTTCTCTATCTTAGCCTACAATAACCAATTTAGGCTAGTAGAACCATCCCTTATGCGTCCTAGGCCAACAGGGACATTACAGATTGCTATCACAACTATAGCGTTTAGCATTTATCAAACTTGATATGTGCAAATTTGAATTTCATAAACTTAATCAATCAAACTTGGAACTTGGAGTCTTGTCCTCAAGAATGAGTGCTGTTGTTTTTCTTTCGAGTATCCTCCACTCAAGATGACAAGTGTTCTCTTCAACCTGTCCTCAGTACTAAGATAATATGCTTTGTTGACATAAATCTGAGTTAGAGAATAATCTCTATAATCTAAATTTTAATCAATCTAATACTTTGACTTTAATTTTGACCAACGATTAGTATGATAAATTTAACAAATCAAAATGCAACATGGATATTCATTATAATAATTCCATAACAAGTAGAGGCATATCAAAGTAATCAAAGATGGGGTGCATGGTTCCTCTGAATGTGCTGGATCTGAGATCCTTCTGGATCTACGATTTTTGTTTAGACAAAAGATCCTTTCTTCTCCAATTACCCTTTAGAATAATGATATAGTTTGAACACATGTAAGTACATAAGAGGACAGTAACGACATGTAGTGGCACCATCCGGTAGCAGCGACAAGAAATAATGAACCTTTAAAAAATCAAAGGTGCTTCAACTTGTAACTTAAATTTAGCTAGATATTTTCTAGGGTAAGGCGCACTAGGACAATAAAAATAAGACCCAACACTTCAAAAAAACTTACACTGCAACTGGTACTACAGCCGGTGCTGGCACTGCAACTGGTGTTGCAAATGGCATGAAGGAACTGGCACTGTAACTGCAACTGCAACTGATATCGATACTTCAACTACAACTTCAACATAGGGTTTTATGAGGAAACTCTAATTTTTCAAACTTCTAATTTCAGAATTCTAATCCAGGGACTAGATGTGCCCTCCTAGGGCGAGCTCCTAAATGTGGTTACTTCCCTCATAGGAAAACGTCACACTTAGGGTTTATGCAGAAACCCTAATTTTGTAGCAGCTGCAATACTAAAAATTGGATTTTGGAGAGGGTGTGCTGAGGCTAGTTACTTCTTATAAACTGTGAGTTGGTCTCTTTCAGGCCTGCTATGATACCATGTTGAAGTTTTACTTATACAACTAGCAATTACGGTTCTTCTTTATTATTACAATCATTTAGCACATTAGTTGCATAAATAGGATCACTGAAAGAGATGCATTCACAAAAACAATAGAGACACATAGATTATCCTGGGAAACACTCACGGGGGAAAAAACCCAACAAAACTTCATTAATATAGATAGACCAAACTGAACATAAGATCCTCCTCTACTCCACTAGGAAGAGTAGCACACCACTTGACTAAGAAATACTAATAGATAGACCAAAAACCATCCTTGACGTCACCCCCAGTTGCAACAGTTTCTCGTTCAAGACTTGCGCACTGTAGAGCTAGTTGGTGAGTGTCTCCAAATGAGGCACTAACCTCTCTTATAAATAGTGGTCTGTACAACCTATAATTAGGTCTAGGATGACCTGTCACTTTACCCTCCTAATTTACTATTAACTGTCAAGGCACAATAGGGCCGAATTTTTCTAAGGCACAATAGGGCCCAATTAGATATAATATAATAATATTATTCAACTCTCTCTCAGGTATAATATTCTTCGAAGTTACAATATTTCAACATTTGGTGCATAGAATTGGGTTTGGGAGCATACTATCGTTGGGTTTGGCTCCTTCAAACGAGGAATCTTGGTATTTTCACCATAAATGTTTTCTAAGATAGTTAAGACCATGAAATATTTGTGAGATTGAGGATACATAGTGAAGTACCTATGGTCAAAATTTAAGGTTCTAGTTCTATATATTTTTAGAGATATATCCCGTGAAAATTAGGGTTTGTGACTCATCTTGAAATTAGTCTCAAACGAGTCATCTAGGAATTTTCATTATAAATGATTCTCTACGAAATTTAAATTAAAAAAATGTTTTGGATATTGAGGATACATATTGAGGTACTTGTGGTAAAAATTTTAGGGTTTGGTTCTCTATACTTAATATTATAAAAGGAGACTACGTTAGTTTTAAGAAACTACTCATCGTTTCAATCCTAGAGAAAGGATCATCCTCAGGAGTTTTAATAGCTCAAGTGAATGGTTTGTTTAATGTAAAATTTTAATAATAATAACCATATCCAAATATTTCAGCCGACCATACAGTGATTAGGGTTATTATTGTTAATTTTTATCTTTTGAAGGACATGTTTCCACGTTTTTCTTAGTTTTATCCCTTCATATCTATTCAAATTGTTCTCATTTAATTCGATCTCCATAGACTCACGTATCTTTATTTTTTCATAGTGATCCATTCTTGCAATTATCTTTGCATCTTCTACGCATATACAATGACCTGTATTGTGGGAATGTTCAACCAAGGCTGATTTCTTAATTCCGTTGTGCCTTAGGTCTACACAATGTTCACTTAATATTATTTTAACTGATCTCCCAGTTTCTCCGATGTACTTTTTTCCATGAGAACAAGGTATTGAATATACAACTTTCTTGTTTTTTGGATCAATAGTATCCTTGGCATGATCTAGTGAATTCTTTATTATGTTAGGGGGCGAGAACAAGACTTTAATGTTTCCCTTCTTCAGAATTTTTTCAATCTTGTCAATTGTGCCTTTTATGTAAGGAAGGATTATTGATTTCCCTTCTTTATTCTCATCAAAACTTCTAGTATTAGATTTCCTCTTTGTTCTTATAAAAACCTCATCGAACTCTTTCTTACTATATCCATTTTCTATAAATACATTTTCTAGGTGGTTTAGTTCTTGTTCAATGTGTTCCTTGTGTGATATTCTGAAAGCCTAGGTGAATAGGGTATTGATGATTCCACATTTTTACGTTGTGTGGTGATGAGACTACAACAACAAAATAGACTACAAAAACAAAATGAATGAACATATTTCCAGTCAAAACTTAGAAGAATGTCCTCCTCATCCAACTTTATATCCTTGATGTCTTCAATTAGATGTGTGGAAATTTTGACAAAGGATTTTGTTTGTCCCACCAAGATTTTAAGTTTGTTTGAAAGGAACTTAGCCAATTTGTATGTAGGTGAGCTAATAATGTCGACTATTGGTCTTAAAGGCATATTTTCTTTATGTACTTTTGGCAAACCATAGATCCTTAGAGTAATAGGATGTTTAGGAAGAAGTTTTTGTTTAATATCCATGTCAACTAAAGAGTTCTTTATTGCTGAAGAGATTTATTTCATAATTCTATTAGTTGGATCTCCATTTAATTTTCTGTAGCTATCACCGAAAATATGTTCATTCATTTTTTTGTTGTATCTCATCACCACCCAATGCAAAAATGTGGAATCAACAATACCCTAGTCACCCAATCTTTCAGAATATCAGACAAGGAACACATTGAACAAGAACTAAAGCACCTAGAAAATGTATTCATAGAAAATGGATATAGTAAGAAAGAGTTCGATAAGTCATTTATAAGAACAAACATGAGATCTAATACTAGAAGTATTGATGAGAATAAAGAAGGGAAATCAATAAACCTTCCTTACATAAAAGGAACAATTGACAATATTACAAAAATTCTAAAGAAGGGAAATATTAAGGTCTCGTTCTCTCCCCTTAACACAATAAAGAATTTACTAGATCATGCCAAGGAGACTATTCATCCATAAAAGTAGAAAGGTGTATATTCAAAACCTTGTTCTTGTGGAAAACAATACATCAGGGGAACCGAGAGATCGGTTAAAATAAGATTAAGTGAACATTTCACAAACCTGAGGCACAACATAATTAAGAAATCAGCTTTGGCTGGACTTTCCCACAATATCGATCACCATATATGCATAGAATATGAAAAGATCATTGCAATAATGGATCACTATGGAAAAATAAAGATACGTGAGGCTATGGAGATCGAATTAAATGAGAACAATTTGAACAAAGATGAAGGCCTAAAACTAAGCAAAACGTGGAAACTTGTCCTTCAAAAGCTAAAAATTAACAATAATAACCTTAATCACTATGTGGTCGGCTGGCATATTTGGATAGGGTTATTATTAATAATATTTTAAATTAAACAAAGCATTCACTTGAGCTATTAAAACTCCTAAGGATGATCCCTACTTTGGGATTGAAACGTTGAGTAGTTTCTCAAAACTAACACAATCTCCTTTTATGATATTAATTATCTATTGTATAAAAGATGAACAATCTTATTCTTTATACTTTAAAAATATAGGCCATGGAAATTATGGTTTTGTACCAGTGCTAAAAATAGTCTCAAATAGCCATTCTTGGTAAAACTGTCATATATAAATCTATAAAGTTCCAAATTGAGTGACACTAATTCTAGTGGAAATAAGATATACCATAGTATTTTAGGACTAAATTTCGTAAGTATATATAAAAAAATTGGAGACTTGGCGGTCTGTACAAATCTTCTCTATTGAAAGGGACAAAAACAACAAGTTTTGGGAAACTTACCATACCTTTCTCTTGGAACATTGGAATTTGGTCAAACATGTGGCATTGAAGAGAAGACATATTAGGATACTACAAACCAAATTTCAAACTTAGAGGGTTTGAAATTCTAGAGACACATTTTGGAAAATATCAGTGAATAAGATAGTCTACAAACCAAGGTTGTTAAAGGTATGTTAACTTGAAATTAGCATAACTTTTGATTGGAAGATCTATTTTTGGTGATTCAAAAATTATGATAAAGAGAAAACATACGAGTACTATTATTTTCTCACATGGAAAAGGGTTTTTCAATATTTATACTCCTACTAAACCTCCAGAAAACCCACACATGATGCTTGAAGAAAATGAAGACTTAGAGAACAAGGTATCCCAATTGAAGAACCAAGTTAATGACATCATTGATAGTGTGTTGAAAATGATGGATTTCTCACATTATCAAGAAATATTTAAAATGGAAATGGAATATAAAATGGAAAATTTGATGGATTAAAGTATGAAACGATTACAAAATTCCATGGAAACCATGCTCCTACATAGGTTCCCTAATATAGATATTGTGATCCAAGGAAATCATGAAAATAAGGAGAACGATAATGTTAAAACTCAGTGACATATGGGGAATATTTTAACACATTTGGAGAGCATGAATATTGAATCCCAAAATCATGATTGTTGACCACCTATTTCAACTAGGGGGTCAACTCCATGTGCTATGATGATATGTAATTGATGGTGCTACTAGTTTGAAGACTTACTCGTTCTACAAGGCAGTTTTGATTTCAACAAGTGTTTTTGTAATTAGAATTTCCACTCCCCTACGTGGGATGATAATGTAATGGGTCTGAATGGATCACAGTTTTGGTTGGTTTCCTAGGAATTTATCATTAGAGGATTCCCTTTCATCGAGTGTTTTTTTTTTCCTTAGGTTATTCATTTGGCCTAACCAGCCTTATTAATTTCCATTGAGTTTTTCACTCCCACAATAATCATCAAAAGTGGTGAAGGACGTTCTAATGGTCGAGCCCTATGGGAGTTAGTGTCTAGGAATATTGTAAATGACCATGCTAGACATCTCCTAGAGTCTTGCGGAATTTCATCGAGTCTAAAGTTTTTTTTTTTTTCTTTAAATTATCCATTTAATGGTAATTTTAATTATATTTGATGAAAAATGTAAAAACTAGGTCCTTGGGATTTTTATAGGGGTATTTGTGCTCAAAAAAAATGGAATGAGACCCCCTACACACTTGGACCAAGTTTCAACTCAATTGGACAAGTTTTTCTAGGTCATTTTCCATGGGGAATCTAAGTTAGTCTAGAGTCAACAATTTAATTGCTTAGTTGACAAAGTCAAAATGTCATTTTTTGTAAATAATGAAGCAAACAGGTTAGATAAAGAGTGGGAGATAATCCTAAACCCTTTTCCTAAGTTAGAGACCCCCCTCATCTAACCCCCACTTCAAACCAACCATCTCCCTAAGAAAAGTGTGACCCCTTGAGGAAAAAGTCAAGCTAAGTGAAAAATTAAAAGAAGAAAATTGTTTTTTCCCTAAGTTCTATCCCAAAAGTCTAATTTTCTATTGGACAAAGTAAAAAAGGTGCCATCTCACCCCCTCACTCATCTACCAAAACCCTAAAAGTGTGCCCCCTTGAGATGCTCAGGGGTAACTCTTGGCTCCCAAGTATAAATAAGAGCATCCCCTCCCTCATTTGACACATCTACTGTCGGTATTGTTACTATGCCAAAATATCTCCTCTCCCACTCTTTGCTCTTGTTCTTCTTTCAAGCTTGTGGCAAGTATTTGCTCAAACTTGCTATTGAATAAATGAAATCTTTGGAGAACATATGGTGTTGGGAGTCTTCTTATTGCCACACTTTTCATGAGGTGATCTTGTTCTTATGCATTTTTCTTTTTCATGCTTAACTTTGAAGATCTATGGTAGGAATATTGAGCAAAGTATTTTGCTTATTTAGGTTTATGATAGTATTATCATATATCTAGTGAGATTATTGGTAGTTATTTCAAATTATTTTGATTTAATATCTAGATTTACTCACTTCCTATTGTTTCTTGTAGCTTAGCATTGAGGATTCGTAAGGTTGCCTAGGGTTTAAATAGAAGATTTCGGATCTGGAAATCTCCATTTTTGCCTACATTCATCCTCTACAATTTTATGTTTCTAATTGTTGTTCATTTTCATAATATTTTGGTATACTAATATCCTTAGATAGGTCATTTATATGCTTATAACTTGCTGAAATTTACACAGAAAATTTATGGTTTTTACAACATAAATTTTCACAAGTTTTGCCACATTTTGCAGCATTTCCAACAAGCCTTTGCTTGCTGATTTTTTACAGGTTGGTGACATTTGGGAAGGATTACAACTCATTTCGAGAATATACAAGTCAAATATTAACCTCCTAAGTTGGGGTAACATATTCCCAACATTTCTTCTTCTTTCCTTCATTGTATGCAAGCCCCAAGAGAGTCTCTAGAGCTTGCCTTTTCTAAAAGTTATTAAATTTCTGTGTTTTTAATTTCTAGTTTTCCTACACCTAGGAAAGAGTTTTGCCAAGACAACCATCATATATCATAAGGCTAGGTAATTAGTTGTGGTTTATTGCTTCTAGTGTTTGTGTTTATGGTTCATCTTTAGATCTTAGAAGCTCTTTTCTTTTCATTTCTTAAGCCATGGAGACATAGTAGCTTACTTGTGTTTTTCAAGCATTCATTTCCTCTCCAAGTATTTGTTTTTCTTTCAAGTTAAATCAATTAATCTCTTTTCAAGTTTAAGCAATTTACTTCACATTTACTTTCAAGCACTTGTGCATTCAAGCATCTTTGCTTTCTTGTCATTTACATTTCAAGCAATTTACATTGCAAGCACTCAACATAACTTAACTAATTCTAAGTTCAAATTTACCTTAGATCCATAGGCCTTAAATCAATCTAGTTTAATTAGAGCACCTCTAACTATCCCAACTTTGCTATAAAAAAAGGGACTTAAGGAAAATACTTGGGGTGTTAGATCAGGGATGGTCTCATGACACTAGGTGTCCCCCTTGTTGGAGTACTTTTGTTTCCCGGATTGACCTGTGGAGCTAGGGTGTGGCCTTGTTTGCCTCACTTATTGAGCACCCAACAGTGCTTTTGGTATAACCAGAGAAAGTTCTAGGGAAGTCACATAGTTTTAGGATTCACACTTTCACTTAATCAACTTAATCAATCCTAAAACTTATCTAATTCAACCTTGGGCTAATTTCATAATCCTTTTATGGTTTATGCTCTATAATTTCAAAAATCATTTCACTTTAAGTTACTTTACATGAGATTTTATTGAGCATTGTGGATAATTAACTAAGTAGTTGCACACTTTCCCATTGAAGGCCCTTTATTTGATCTTGCATCTATCTTCAATCACCCCTTGAAGTTGCGCATCTTGTGGAGGCACTTCATCGTTTGGGTGTGTTGGCTTGTTGTGTTGTGGAGATCATTCCTTGATGTAATCTTTCTTTTCCCTGCACAAACAAATCAAGTTAGTGTAGTTAGTGCTTGCTTCCTTTCTTTGTTAATAATTGTATCTTGTTGTATCTTTAATTCTTTGTATTCTTTGTATAGATATTGGTTTCATTTACTTGTATCTAATTCAATTTTTTTGTAAAGTGATTCCTTTATATTTAGTTGTAAACTTTGTAAAGTATTTCTTTCTAACTTTTGTAACTCTAGTTGACCCCTTGCCCAACCTTAGGCACTAGTATTAGTTAACTTAGGAAAAGGGCTTGCCTTTCATTGAAATATTGTACTTTGCATTGCTGACTCTCATATAGGCTAGATCCCCTAAACCTTTAATAAATTAAAATTAACTCCTAGACATAATCTTTTAACTCACATAGTAACTAGGGTCTACCCCCCTTGGCTTCCCTAAGAGTAAGCCTAGAAGGAAGAAGTTCAAGTCGAGATGACAATGGGCTTGAACTTGGACATTGTGTCCCCGATGACACACTAAGTGGATCGAGACTTAGTCCACATTTGTAAGTGTTTATAAGGACAACAACATATTTGGCGTTGTTTCCGGAGATAAGTATTTTATCCTTGGCCTTAATGACTTAATTTTAACTTATTATTTTAAGACTAAATAGTAAAATTCGCTCCCTAAATTTTTTTAACTTGATTTGGTTTTCATTGTTTGTTTACTCTCCAAGTGGCGACTCCATTGGAAAAATCTTTGAAGTATACTACTAGGAGCACTTAACGAGGATTGAATTACTCTTTTCTTGAACCTGAAAAGGTTTATAGGAGGAGATTAAATCGCCTTGCTCCTAGAAGGCTACATGAAAGTATTGGGGAAGAAGCACTCACTGATATCCAATTCTTATTTCAAACTAATAATCCACCAACTATTAATACTACAACTACTAATTCTAATGTAACCATGAGTATGTTTATGAGGCCTTTGAATTTTGCAGCAATCCAAGGGGCTCCCCACGTGATTCCTGACAAAGCTATTGAGAAGTTGGATTGTTTTTCAGGAAATAATGTTGTTAGTGCACATTCTCACATTGTGAGTTTTGAATTATGTGTTGATAAGTGGTGTTATGGACATGATGAGGAGGATGTGAAGATAAGATTGTTTATGTTCTCCCTAGAAGGGGATGTTGGAGAATGGTTTTCAGATCAGGATCCTAACAAGTTTAGTACCCTATCTGAAATAGTTAAAGCTTTTAGAGAAAGGTGGGGTGATTAGAAAGAGAATAGATTTTTTCTTGTTGCCCTTCGCTCAAGTCAGAAAAAGGAAAATGAAACTATGGATGAATTTAACAAAAGATTTAATGACTTCGTGAAAAGTCTCCCTACAAATATTAAGCCTTCACATACTGCGATTTTGATCTATTATATGGAAGCTTTTGAGGGGGAAATGAGATATCAACTAAGGGATACGGATCCTCAAACTTTTAAGAATGCACAAGTTATAGCAGTCAGGATTGATAAAAATATGCAGGATGCTAGGAAGTCTAACATTCCTGGTTTTTCTAGAGGAACTTCTTCTCAACCTTATGAGGGAGAAGAAATATAAGGTTGAAAATCAAGGGTTTTCTAATGATGGAATTAAGGAACTTACTCAATTAATTAAACATACGAAGATTAATCATGCTAATCAAATGAATGCCATGCAAAATAGGTTGATAGCCATGGAAAGAGCTCAATCTACTAGGCCCCAACATAGGCCAAATGATAAATGGCCTAAGAGACCTCCTCCACAAGATCAAAGGCCACCAAATCCATTCGAATCCATTAACTTGGCTGATCACCAAGCTATTCCTTATTGTAGACCTTGTGGACAATTTCATGAGGAATCAACTTGCCAATTCTTTCTTCAACTTTGTGATGAAATGGGACCTTATAGAGAAAATAATGAACAAGTTAATATGTTTGGTCATGAATATAATATTAGCATGCATGAATGGATGGATTTGATGGAACATAGTGAGGGGGTAAAATGTAATAATGTTGTGGAGGATAGAGTAACAGAAAGTTTGTTCCTAAGCCCACTCCACAACAAGTGTCAGAAATGGATAGATATAGAGGCATTACCTACTAAAGGAATGGAAACAAAAATCAAGATCGAAATCAAGAAAACTTTCCCAAGGTAGCACAAACCCCTCCTAAAGAAATGGTTCACTCAAGTTCATATTTAAATATTGACTTAGGAGGGTGGTTAAATAATGCAAAGATGTTGGTACCTGTGTCATAGATAATGAAGATTCCTTCTCAGAGGGAGAAGCTACTTAGAGCCATAGAAAATCCTTCTTATAACAATGTTGACATTCCACCAACAATAGCTTATCAGGATGCACCGGTTATCTTGTAGAATATGGATAGGGGAAATGAAAAGAATAGACCATTTTCCCTCTCTTTGCTCATAAATGATTTTATTCTTCACAATTGCATGCTTGACTCGGGATCTAGTTCAAATGTTCTGACTAAGAAAATA
>JASDQU010306427.1:34994-58335 GCA_032191745.1 Picea mariana | reverse complement strand
CTTACTGTACTTCACTGGTGTGGTCCATTTATGAAGGCATATCGTACATAGGAGAGTTATGATTATGCTGTGCAGCTGATGTAGATGCAGTGTTTTGATTGAGAAACTCATGTATGGCCTCCTTGAATGCTTCCTTTTCTTTATGTGCATCAAACTGCTTTGGTGGTTTTGTATTCTTCTTCACCCATTGGTGTTGTGATGGATCTTGTATTACTTTGGCAACTCCTGTCTTAGCTTCTCCGCGTGTGACTATGTTTATATTTCTTCCATCCTCCCTATCTTCTATAGAAATCCACTAAACATTATGGTTGTTATGATTCATCTTATCCTATATCTTCCCCAATAATGTCGGACAATATTCTCTGTAATGGTTTGTTGAGCCACAATACATGCATGTCACTAGTGGAAGTGGACATTCCCTTGCATAATTTCCAAGTTTTTGGTAGTTGTGGTAGACTACTAGACCTATGCCTCATCCAAATACTCCTCTACCTCATCCTCCACCTCTGTATCCAACTTGATCTCCTCGTGGTGCATTGTAGTGGGGTACCCAATTATACTGTGCGGGGTTATACTGTAGCTACGTGTTGTTGTATGCTGGCTACACAGTGTTATACTTCTATTACACAATGTTATATGGAGGTGGTACCTGGTTAAACTAAGGTGCAGATTGCCCTATCATCATCTCTGATTGCACCATATAAGTATCTGAAGTTCTTTCCCTCATCAGGTCAATTGTCCTATAATCTTTATCATCATGACCCGTTGACTTGAAAAAGTTGCAATATGAACTCTTGGGTATTGTTTGATACTTCTGCATCATTGGACAATGATATGGCTCATGCCCATGTTCTTTACAGATCTCGCACCATGGTCCTCCTGTTGGAAAAGGGTTTGGTACTCCTGTTTCCATATACTGCGCGAACGTTGGGCATTCATTCTTGTGGTGTCCTTCTTTTTTGCATGTGGTACACCAAACAACTTCTCTTTTCTCTTTTCCCTTATTCTAATTAAGCTAGAATGTTAGATTCTTTAGATATTCCTTCAATTCATCTATTTCTAGATCTTTCTTCTGATACTAGTTTTCTTCCAACTGTAAGAATGTCTGCAGAGCCTCTGCCTGGGTTTGGAACTTCTTTTGTCTCAATGGGTATTTCAAATGTGGAAATAATGAATTCACAAAGAGGTTTTTATGTTGCATGTCAATCATGACATACTTCAAATTACCCTTCAATTGTTTAAACCTCTAATCAATTTCCCAAATAGACTCACCTGGTTTCTGTTTGATTTCAATCATCTCATTCATGTGCTAATCTTCTGAGATAGGATTTTGGAATTCATTGATCAGTAGCTTCTTGACATCTACAATCATCCTTTTTTTTCCTGGTGGATTGTTTACAACTAGGTTCATGTACCGGTCCAGTGCGTGGTCTCTTAGTGTGATAAATAACTGCGCAAGTTTTGTATCCTTATCTGTGATGTTATTTGCTTCCCATATCTTCTTGCATATGAATAAATTATTTTCAGGGTCCTCAGATGCCTCTCCTCGAAATTATGGTAACCTAATTGTGGGATCATGTCCTACCATATTGAATTGTGATGAACTACTGCCTCCGCGTGTTGTAGATATTTGACTACTACTTCCTGAACTAGCTCCTCCATTTTCTTCTCCTTGTTTGGATGTACTTCCTGCTGTCTTTCTTCCACTAAAATTCAATTGTCTAAACAATGGTGTTCTTTGTATTTTATTATTCACACATGGGGTTATGGGTTCCACACTGACATTGACATGGATGTGAGTTCTTCCTTCTATTCTTTCCCTTGGACTGCTTATCTTCCTTTCGCATGTTGCATTCAGGATTTCCTCAATCTTCTCCACAACTTGGAGATCCTCTACCTCTTCCTCATCACTTTCCAAGCCCTCTCTATCATCTATGGCTCTCTTATTATTATTCATCTTGTATTGGTAGGGTAATCCACTGCACGTCTTTCCATCTGTTTCCATTATCTTCTTTATCTAATATTATTCCATCATGATTGGGTCCATGGCCTCCTCCTTCTTTCCCTTATCCATATCTTCCTACATTTCTACACCTCTTGTCAGTGCTTCCCCTCTTCCCCCATGAACGTAGGGAAGTTTAGTTATCTGAATCCATCGCCATCACACCATTGTTATATAGTAAAATATTGATTGAAGTGTACAATGATCTGATATACCTACCTCTAGGTCCTTTTAGAAAATCCAGATCTACTTCCCTATAAGACTTCGCGGTATCTACTGCAAATTCTTTGATAAACCCTGCAACAATACTGTCTAACCAGAAACCTACTGCGCACGCGAATTTGTTGTTAACTTTTTGTAACTGCACGATCTCCACATGATTCCACTCGAGTTGTATGATTCTAATTGTAAGGTGGTTTTATTTTGACCTCAATAGACACTCCTGCAACACATGCAAGAAATCAGAGAAAAATACCTCATGCATGTCGCTAAATATGTACTTGTCCAGATATTTGCGTGGTGTTATCTTAGGGTTTTTGTTATCCTTCTCCACAAATTCAAGATCCTTTGTTTTCAACCATATTTCAATCTCCACATTTGTTGGATTCCATGGTATGAACATTCCTTGTTATACCTTCATTCTCCATGAATCTTTTACGGATCCCGTCCACTCAATCCCATGCAGTTCCAATGGAAAAAAAATAACATTTTTTGGGTTGAATTCTCCCCTTTTCCTACTTCTTAGTCATACCCAGGTTCATATTTGATTAGGGTTCCAAAAAACCCCCTCTAAAACTATCGTCCCTCCTGGTAGCCCTAAAGGAAACACAACACACAGGGTGTACTGCGTAGTCTCACCCAAGATAGTCTTATGGGTGACTACAAATATCAAGTGCTTGTAGTCTAGGGAAGAGTGATGATATTGGATTCTAATCTATTTTCCCCATACATTCAACATATTTATCCATTCATATTGTTAAGATTCATTCATATGTTGGTTTACACATGCATTCTAATAGATCTACTGATTCATTCACTCATCCACTCATCATATAACTACCGACAGAAGGTAAACGAGCAATAAAAAACATGCATAACATAGGTTTTACCCTGGTTCACCCCCTCCTAGGCTATGTCCACAAAGATCTTTCTTCTTAGGCTCTTTTATTAAGTATGCTGCAAAATATGGCGTTGTGCACACTACATCTCTCATCATAAAATCACAAAATAGGTTCCACAACCTCTGTGAGGCAAACTAGTTCACACCAGGATCCTTAGCCTGTGATCCGATCCTCAACACAATAACCTACTTCACTCTCTACAGCTCAACAGCTTACAAAAAAAAATATCTTCCAACACTTCGAACCACACTGACAATCAACAACCCTTTGAACCTCGACCTAGACCTCCTATGAGCTTATTTATACTATTTTACACTCTTATTAGCCATTACATTCCAAAAACATAACCCTAACATGGTTAGGTCTTACTTCCTTTGTGCATTGCATGCTTTCCTCCTTTTCATGTGAATTTTCCTTACACATGTTGCTTTTCCTTCCAACTGTCTTTTTCCAAATTAAGCTTTACTTTCCAAAAATGGACTTTTCCTCAAAATCGGCATGCACCCAACATGACTACACTCATTCACAAGAAGTTCATTAAAATGAGGCTCCAAATGAATTTTTAACGTAAAGAATAATTGAGAAAAACCTAAACATGCTAAACCTTAACCCCAGGAGGTGAAACAACAAAAGGTTTGTTGGCCCCAATGGGGGTAGTTGATACATCAACTTTTTGACAGCATAAATTTTTCATATGATCTCCGTTTGGGTTTCTTGATACCTCATAAAAAGTTATAACTGAGGAAAACACATTCCATTTGGCACATACCATGCCTTCAACTATTTTCTGGTCATTGTTGTGCCTAAAAAACGTTGTTTAAGGCCTAAAAATGGCCTTGGAAGTTCAAGACTTGACAAAGTGTAGAAAAAATGCCAAAATGAAAAATTGTGATTTGATCCAGTGGAATGGGTGGGTGGCCAACAATGTCCACCTGGATCACTAATGTTCACACATTTATTCATTTTTCATCCCAATGACCAAGGTTCCTATTGATTTCTCGATGGTCGCATTGGGCGGTGCATGAAAATGTGGATGTACATGTGTTCCCTTGTTTGTTGGTCGATGTTGAAGGTCAAATGGATAATCACTACACGCTTCCTCGGATTGCGCCTTTGGACATTGTAGCATTTTATTTGAAACTTTTCAATTCCCACAACCGACCTGATGCATTAATTGGGTCAATTAAACAACACGGTATTTTCCAATCTTTGTGCTATGCCTTGTTTCACTTGACTGATATGTTCTAAATATGATGGTTTCTCTGTTGGGATTAACTTCAAGATTAGGATGATTTTCAAGAAATGATAAAAGGGAAAAATACTCAAGGAAATAAAATAAATTCAATAAAAAAGAAGGATATAAATAGACCGACGAAAGTAAACAAAAGTTGAAATAAAATTAAAAGTTGTAATACCCCTAGGCCGAACCCCAATTGTAAATGTACAAATAGGCTGGTGATCCAGGACATTTTGGGATAGAGTGGCATTGTAAATATGTTTTGAGGCCAGAGTGCATGTGTGTTTATTATGATGGATATCCAGAATGCTACAAGTCGAACGCGCCTATCATTTTAATATGTAATCATACATATATTAATAAAATTGCATCATTGTTGCAGACCAACCAGACAAAAGAGTATGGGGGTATACAATTCCACTAGAGATAAAGGGGGATAAGATTTTAGGAAGAGGGTATAAGACAAGGGGGCTTAAGCCAAGGAAATATTATAATAATAATTCCTAAAGTCTAACTTATGGGATATATTCATATCCATCATAAGTTCCTAAGTGGGAGGAATGTATCACCATGTGGGGTCCATGTAGTTCCCAACATGACAACTATCAAGTTGGGAACATGTGTATAAAAATTATGAACTTAGTACATTTTGGGGATTCACCCATCATTCTTACCTAGAATCTTTCCATCTATACCATCCTTTCCATCCCGATTCATACTTATACTTGGGAGCTTGAGAAGCAGTTTGTAAATAGTAAGCTTGGGTAATATGAGTTGCAGAAGCAGGTTATCAAAATTGTGTGTACTTTGAAGAAGAAGGTTGTCAGGCCCATAGAATTTTCTCTGGGTGAGATATCTATTATGAACTATTCCCTGGTTATTGGTAAATAGCTATAGGGTTTTGAGACTTTTTGTTTGGATTATTGTTGAAGCCTTGAAAGGAAAGTGGGGCAATCGAAGGATTGTTAAGAAGAGAAGGGGCACACTTCCTAGGGTGGGGAGGGAATTTGGAAGTGAGAGACTCTAGGATAGTTACAGTAGTTGGTACCTTGACTTGATCCTTAATGTGTTGGTTAGACCTCATTATGGCTTGAGAATCCTTCCCATGTGGAGTTTCCAGCCTCGTCTTGGGGTGACCTGTTGCTATGAGTTTATGAGCATCAAAGTCTATGACTAGGAGGAACGTTAGAGGTATTCATGCAATTGGTGACTATTTCAAAAGATAAGTGTTCTTATGTGTTTACATGCTATTTATTATGTATTTTATGTTAATTATGTCATGAAACTATTGTTATATTTATACCTTAATTTTTATGTTGTTAGATTGCATAAATTGTTCATATGTAGAGCATTTTATAAATTTAATTGGTATGAGAGGAAGAAATTTAGTGTGGAATTTCCCAGTTTGGGGATATGGATGCTAAAATGTGGTATCAAAGATGATTTTCAAGTTTGTTGGTAGCGAGGAATGTTACATTGTGGTATCAACGAAGGAAAATTTTTGTGTGGTGTGGCCCAAATTGGGGTTGGGCACGTTACAATGTAGTATCAGAGCTCAAGGTTCAACATCGAGCCTGCATGGGCCAAAGATAGAGCATAAAAGTTAAATTTAGATAGTATGCCTAGAAACTATTTGACAGAATGCCAAAAAGGGATATATGCAAATGTTTTGACAAAATTACTGCAATAAAATTGGGAAGGATGCACAGGGAAAATTTAATAATTGAGCACATGAGTGAAAATTCCAAAATTTTAATCTCTATTTGGGCATTTTTGGGCCCGTAGATGGCTGAATTTCATATCTTCAGAGTGCCATGGTGAAATTGGGTGAAAAATGGGGCGAATTGGGCAAAAGCCCCAATTTCTACATTGAAATCTATGGAAACTTCGATGGGAAAAGATTGAAATTCATGTGTATAAGTCAGAATGGTGCCTATAGGAACATAATAGTCCATGACAAGGTTAATTACAAATTTGTAATGGAATTCTGTGCTGAATTATAAAATTACACATTTTGGGACATTTTTGAAAATTCAGAAATTTTGGAAAATTGGAAAATTTTGGGTATTTTCCATATGGTGATGTCAGCATGACGTGGGGGCCACATGCCAGCTAAAATGGAATAGGGGTGACTTGTACTACCATGGTGGCATGTACATGGTTGTAGAAGTAGCATATGTGTAAATAGGTGTAGCAGGTGGCAGATGAGGTGGAGCTACGGTGGTAGGCATTGACATGTCTACAGAACCTTGATGTGAGGGGGGGTGTCCTTGATTGTTTTGGAAACCACCATGGGGGGTACTTAGTGGTTTTGGAAACCACCAAATAATTTTCCATGGTGCATGAAATATTTTACACGTCGTAAGGTGGGAAACCATCTATTTCCACCCCGGACCCCCTTCCTGCGCCCTCCCCCCCCCCCGCCTTTGTTAACATGCGATAGGTCGGCGGAGGGGGACATGAGGTTGAATGGTAACCATTGATCTCTTCCAACCCCCACTGATCATCCATTTTTGGATCAAATGGACATGCAAGTTTTCACACGTCGCGAATTGGGTGCAGAATGGGGCTCGACCATCCCGCAAACAAATAAGAAGGTACCATGTGGGATTGTGGGCTCAAAAGGAAAAGTAATGCATGTGGGGTGGAAGGAAGGAAGAATAGAAAAGGAGAAAGTGATAATGTATAATGTGGGTAGTACGATGATGCAATTCTAGGTGGCAGAGGATAACATGGCACCACCCTAAGGTGTCAGGTGGACTCAAGATGCCACAACATCATCCTAGTTAGCATAAGTCATCCAAAATTTATAGAAATTACGAAAATCTACTCAAAAAATTGGTGTTTTCCATTTTTTTAAATTTCAGGCCATTTTTCCAGACAAATTTATAACGAGATAAATTGTTCGTCAAATGGATCCTGTATGAGGGAGTTATGGGCCAAACAATGCAAGGTAATTTTTTTGTATTGGTTCAATTCAGATGCCATAACTTCCTTATGAAGAATTGGATTGGGGAACATGATTAGTATATCAAAATATAGTGATCCATAGAAAACATTCATGGAGTCAGATTCATAATTTGAGCACTTAAAAATTCATAGGATAGGGTAGAAGACACCTTTATCATTTTGTGCTAAAAGAAGTAAATTAACCAAAACTTCAGTAATATGTATCTAGCAACATAGAGCTCAGATGAAGATGAAACTTGGATATATTGTCCAAAATATGGTCATTAAGGAACCCGATTGATATTATATCAAAATGCCAAAGGAGCTAGTGTAAAGGATGCATGGACAAGGCCAAAAGTGCACCTAATTGAAAGGTGTGGAAAAGGAGAAAACAAGTAATGATTAAATATCCATAAATTTATGTTCAAGGATCTGAATTGAGGAAGAAAATAGTCGTTGGAAAGGTATTGGACAGATGAGTCCATATACTCAACCATAAATTTGAATCGAACTGTAGAATTCATAAGAAATTTGAAATAATATTCTATTTTTTAAAAAGGGAAGAATGGTGCATAATCTTAATAGATTTGTTAAACTATTTTAATCTAACAAATATTGTTTCCTACACATTTTGCAGAGTTAAGAGAAAATAGGTCAAAACAAGATCAATATATAGATAAAAGGCATGGAATATGGACAGAGGACTTACAACCATGAAGATAAAGTCAGGGGGTTGTGTGTTAGCATGGTTGATGTAGGGACAAAATCCAATGGGAATGGAGACGGCAAGGAAGAAAGTATGAATTTGGTGGAGACTATAAAGAGTCTACAAAGAGATGTAAAAAGTTATAAAGATGATAATGAGAGGCTTATGAAATCCAAGGAGCAACAAGATGACTTCAACATCAATTTTCTGCAGAGCTTGGACAAAATAGAGAAGAAAATGGACAAGGAGACACAATCAAGAAAGTTAAGAAGTCATAGGTATCATGCTAGAAGAGGAGAATAAGAAGGTATTGGTAGACACAACCATCACTCACCAAGACACTTGGTTAGAAGAGAACACAATATTCCAAGATTATCTCCTGTAAGAATGCATAATAGGAGGTCGGGGGTAGATGAACTATAAGGAGAAATGAATAAGATGAATGCTCCTACCTTTGATGGTGCACACAAGAAATATGATGATGTAGAGGCTTGGCTATTGGGAATGAATAATTAATTTTAATTAAATGATTACTCCTAATAGGAATAAGGGATAATTGTAATCTACTAGCTCAATGGAAAAGCATGAATGTGGTGGGACCTATTTGTACAATTGAAACACATTAATGAGAAGAAAGTTTACTTGGAGGGAGTTCAAAAGGTATTTTCAAATGAAGTAGTTGAACAAGAATTATTATGATAAGGAGACGAAGGATTACTTCCAAATAAATATTGGGAGTTTGACCATGGATTAGTATGAAAGAAGATTCTTAGAGCTACTGAAACATGTTGACTTAATCAAGGATGAACAAGTCAAGATTGAAAGGTACATGAGTAGGCTTCCATCGATTTTCAATGATAATATATAGTATGATTATCCAAAGACATTGGAGGAAACCGTAGTGAGAGATAAATTTCTCTATGATACACATATAGGAATACCAACTTTCCAAAAGGCTTGGGAATACAAGAAAAAAGGAAAGATGGAACAAAGGAAGAAGGGGACCAAGACACCATTATTCATAAATAATCTTGAGGTACACCTAGCTTCCAATGATCCAAAAATGAATGAAACAATGGGGAAAATATCAAGGAAGCAACCTATTAGATGTTGGGGTTGTGAAGGAGAGCATATGTATAGATATTTCCCTCACAGAGGGGAAAAAGTGAGGATTGTTCGAAATGTAAAACAATATGATACAGTGGAGGACATGGGAGGAAACATTTCAAGTATCTATGTAGCCCTGGATAAGAATAAAGATTACTTTGAGTCCCACTTGATTGAAGTAGAAGGTAAGATCAATGACCAACCCATTTCTATTTTAATTGATTAAGGACCTAGTCATAGTTATCTAAATCCTAATATGGTGGGGATATTTGATTTTCCAATAAGCAAGGTTAGGAAACATTGGTTGGTTCAGATAGTTATGGGAGCCAATAAAAGAATTAATGATATGATTAAGGAATTTCCAATGGACATGAATGGACTAAGCACAAAGGTAGATTTGAATATCATACATTTGGGTTCATATTATTTCCTAATTGGTATGGATTGGTTGGAAAATAATCATGTTGTCCTAGATTGTTATAACAAGGAATTTACTTGCTTGGATGAGGAAGAGAACTTGAGAACAATATAGGGTATTCCAAGGGAAACAACTATTAGAGAAGTTTCATCCTTGCAGCTAAATAAAATATTTAGGAAAAAATGTCAAATATTTGCAACACATATGGAAGAGACACCCAAGGATAAGTGACAAGCATCAAAGACTATGTAGTATTGAAAGAATTTGAGGATATATTTAGAGAAATGTTAGGTTTTCCACCCAAGAGAGATATTGATTTCTCTATCAATTTGATTCCTGGACTAGCCCCAGTGTCCAACAATCCTTATAGGATGAGTACACCAAAGTTGAAGGAGTTACAAATGCATTTTGAGTAGATTTTGAAGAAGAGGTATATACAACCAAGTGTGTCTCCTTGGGGTTCCATAGTATTATTTTTGAAAAATAAGGATGCTACCTTGAGGCTTTTCATTGACTTCATACAACTGTATAAGGTGACCGTGAATAACAAGTATCCTTTGCCAATGATAAATGATATTTTCGATAAGATAAAAGATTCAAAAATATTCTTCAAGATTGATATCTGATCAAGATATCATTAGGTGATAATTAAAGAAGAATATATTAGCACGAGAACCTTCATAATGAGGTATGGATATTCTAAGTTAATAGTGGTGCCATTTGGGTTGTTAAATGCACTAGTTTTCTTTATGTGTTTGAGGAATGGTATTTTCAAAAATTACTTGGATAATTTTGTCATTGTATTCTTGGATGACATTATTATATACTCTAGGTTTGAACAAGAGCATGGAGAACACTTGAGGATGGTGCTAAAAGTATTGAGGGAACATCAATTGTATGCAAAGTTGGGCAAGTCCTCATTCTACTAGAGACAGATACATTATTTAGGCCATATAATTTCAAAGGGATAACAGTGGATCCTAAGAAGATAAAATCCATTGAGGGATGGCTAGTACCAAATAATGTCTCAGAGGTGAGATCATTCATGGGACTAGTAGGATATTATAGAATATGTTTTGAGGACTTTTCGAATATTTCACACCCAATCACATCTTTTCAAAATAAGGGTGTGATATTTGAATGGACCCTTGATTTTGGCTGAAGGTGAGCTTAAATGTCTCATAGAGCAAAAGGTGTGGAATATATTCAGGTTTCCCTAGATAATTCAACAGAAAAAAAATCTATAAGGGACCAAGGATAAGTTTCTAGAACCTGGGAAATTATCATGAGATTAAAAGAGGGATACTCATGAAATAAAAAATATTAATACCCTTTTCAAATAATATTAGGGCTTAAGGTCCAAGTGTTGGTGAGGGTGCGGGCCTGATGATCAAACAGTTACAAGTGATTTTGATCTACGATGGATAGCCTATGTCGCATTGGGAAAGTGCACAGGAGGTAGCACACAGTTGGGGTGTGACAATGGTTTTAAGATCCATGTGTTGAAGGATAGATGGTGCCACATGAAATGGATACAAAAAGAAAAAACCACTCCCCTAGGGTCGCAGGAGTGGTATTTCGAATTTTTCAAGTTGTCAACCCACCCACTGAGCACATATTTGTCTGTCCACTCAATTCCATATGAAGCCAATGTAGCATTCCACCTCAACACCAAAGAAGTAAGAGAAATCCTGATGGTCGAAAAATGAACTTTTGAGCATGTCAAAGGGAGCCACATGTACAAAGGAACCCACTAGGACTTTGGTCGCCATATCAAACTCAACTACACATAGGACGAGCCTAGAGGCACTTCAACACTGACATGGATAAATATTAAGCCACCACATGTCTGTGGGTCCATGATTATGTCAGTATAATTTCATCCAAATTTCATGTGCTCCCCAAGTTTTCAGAAGTGCCAAACCATTGGGAAAATGACACATGTTTTGAACAAAGTCACGAGGTGAAATATTTCAAGCAAGTGATAGATTCACTGACATCCTGCCAAATTAGTTGGAAAATATGTCATGCATAAAAATATATTTGGCATCACTTCTACATTCTTTCACCAACCATGATATTGCTTCGTTCAACTAATAGAGGAAAACAATCATTGCCTTGACATACAGACTCACGCGAACCCCAGAGCTCAACAAATCAGGACAGGTGTAAAAAATCACTTCATATGATTAGTTGTATCCACTAGGCACGTGTCAAGCTCATATAAGGGAAAACCAAAGGGATTATAAGTAACAAATCTATGATTATTTTTATTTCTAAAGGTGAGTTACTCAAATGTCAGGTGTCACAGATGATGACCAACCTGAGCAGTCTCTCCCTTTAGGAGAAGGTAATCAACCATATTCACTATAGATGTTGGGAGAACATGTTCCATGTTACATGAAGAGGGGAATTTCCTCCTCTGGTATCATTATCCAACATATGAGAGCCAAAGGACATATGGAAATATTCCCTGAGGTGCAATTTCCAATCCTATCGGTGCAATAGAGAAGCTTGAAGAAAACAATGTATAGGATTGGTCAATTGTGCCCAATTTTAATTGGGTGGTGTTAGCTGAGAGGAAATGGCTAACCCTTATCCTTGTTGACCCAAGTCCAAATCACTCAGCACAATAATGTGAATCAATTTAATCACATAGAGATCTCTAAATATTAATCACATATCGAGAAAATGGAACATTTCTATTAACAATGTGGTGGGTCAGGTCTAGGGATAAAAATCATTTTTACCGAGTAAAACATTAGTTGGAAATAAGTTAGAAAACCTAGAGAGGTATCAATATTATGAAAGTAGTATATTTAAAAAAAAAATAAGTATTGGTTTAAACCAAATGGTTTTCCTACAAATGAAGATCCTATAAATTAAGACGAGGATCTCATTTTTTTGGGTTGGTACTTTGGGGAATTTAAGCGTTTCTTATAACCATAGTTGTTTGATCAAGACCCCCTCAGACAAAGACATATTTTTAAGGTTGCAGGCTTCATGAGATTCATCCCTTGCGTTATCTTTTAGCTTGTTTTTTTTGTGCGCATGCGCTCTTGTAAAATCCACCATCTCATTTTGGCTTCTTGTATCAGATCTCCATTAATAAAAGCTCAAGAATAGTGTTATATAGCATGTTCAATATAACTGTGTGTTGTATGCTTATGATATTGAAGTGATTTCCTCTTAACATGACCACTTCTTGTCATTTCTCCATATGTTTAATGATATGTAGAGGGTACCTCCATGGATTTAAATGTTTGAAGATGTTTATTGTTTTATGTGTGTTTTAATGATCTGGTATATCTATTAAATCTAATGAATTATTAATTTCTCAACATGTTAGTCTTTTCCATAAACTATCAGATTCATTCTTGTAGTTCCTCATATGTTTATCGTGTATTTCTTCTAATCCGTCACTTCACCCATATTTAAACTCAATTGTATAAAACACTCATGGAAAAATTTCTCTTGGGGATGAAATTTTTATTATCTAAATTGAGATCATTAGAGGGTTGAGAGTTCTATGAGAGAGAGAGAGAGAGAGAGAGAGAGAGAGAGAGAGAGAGAAATTTACCCACTTTTTTGCGTAATTTCAATCACCGCAAGTATGGATTTAAGGCTAACCTTGAGTCTTACCTCCTGGGGTGCCTCAACATCATTCCATTGACAACCTGGAACATCTTGAGGGACAACATATGAAATGGCACCATTTATGGGGAACGTAATTTGAAGATATATCTCCCCCAGGATACGACATTGAAAGTTATGATACTCGAAGTTGAACGAGTTTCAAGCATATGGTTGTTGATAATTTCACCTAGTGACTCCACATAGTAAATATATAACATGTAATAGAAGATACACCTGAAATAAACCATATCCTGAACATAGTCCAATATACTCAGATCTAGAGAATCTCGTGACCTGGAGAAATCTCAGAGAACGCCACATCTCTTCATCTTCAGGTAACCTTAATTCAGAAACATCTCCTTCTGTTGTTCATAGAGGTGGTGAATATTTTGAGTTAATTGAGATACATTTTGATTCATATTCTTCTTCCAAGCTACCTCCTAAACCCTTAAGAGATCTACATAATTTTCCCATAGGGTTTTGTAAAGAGGCGATTTATTATGTTAAACCCTTCTTGAAAAGCCTGGTTAATCCCCTGTCCTTTGAAGCGCATAACCGTATCTTGAAAATTGTATGGATAACCTTTGAGGAGGAATAGCTAGGGGAAATAAACCTCCCTCACCATGTTTAAACCCTTGGTTCACTACTATATTTTTCCCATTTAATCTCCCTGTGAACGTTCATTACCTCCCTGAAAATTATTTGAAGCTCTTTCCCAAACACAATGGTTAACCAACTCAATATGTTGAAGAATACCTAGCGTCCTTGCAAGACTTCACTAATAACATGTTCATGGAGAATGATGATGTATTCATGAGGCTTTTTGTTTAGAACTTTGAGGGAGATGTCCAAAATTTGTTTAGAGATATTCCTATAGCCTCCACAGATAGTTAGTAGGCCCTTGAGTATGCATTTATGAAACAATGGGGGGGAAAGAGAGTTAGTCTATATTAATTGACCGAATTTGTATTTCTCAAGAAGAGAGCCAATGAGCTTGTTGTTGAATTTAACAGAAGATTCAACAAGTTATACAAAAAGATCCCTAGAGATATAAATCCCTTGTAGCAATCATCTAAAGCAACATATGTTGGGGATTTTGATGCAAAATTTTCCATGGTATTAATGGAAAGAAGGGATCCAACTTTGTCGATAATGTAGGATTATGCAATAGATATTGAAGGGAATATGATTGCATCAGGAAAAATGAAGTAAAAAACAAATCATGTAGAAAAAATAAAGTTAGAGAAGACTGTGGTCCCTCAAATCTAGTCAAAGATTCCCATGAAGACGGAATGGATGAGATGTCTAGACTGATCGAAAATTTGAAAAATAAGATGTCTATATTTGAGATAGAGAATGGTAATTCCAATAAGGTCCCTCAAGAAGGATGGGAAAGGAACCATAATAAATTTAGAAGGCCATTAAATACTCAAATCACGAGGAGAGAAAGAAGAAATGAGGAACAACCCATCCAACATCTTGCAAAAACTAATAATAAAAATAACTTGGTGGAGGAAGAGATACATGAAGGATATGGTGAGAATATAGAATAAATAAACCTATTACAAGGGGAAAAAATTTTCATGCATCTAACCTAATATGATTATGAATATTCCCTTAACAATAGGAAGCAAATCCCCAAAAGTGAATCAAACAAAGAAGTGTTGGCCTCTGTTCAATGTAGGATGTTTGTTGATGCACTACAAGATGAGATTCATAAGAAATATGACCTCATACCTAGGAAGAAGGAAACCAACCAACATAGTCATCCCCAACCTAAGAATCCTATCCCAAGTATTTCTATGGATAAAGTCAAATAACTAAATAATATTCCCAACACTAAAGAACTTGGTGAGCCTTCAAAGATAGAAAGAGAGGTTAAGGAACTTGAGGAATCGATTCCACCTTTCAACATTGAAAAGGAACTCTTCAAAATGAAGATTCTTGTCCCACTTATGGAGCTATATAAAAATCCTTCATACCACAAAAATATTGAGAAATTGTTACAAGTAAAAGGACCAGCGAGTCCTCCTGACATGGTGGATCTACAATATGAATCCGCCGCCATAGTCTTTGGCCCTCACATAGATGACAAAGAAGAGTTTGTTGCACCTTTCTACGTAAAATTAAATATACATGAAAAGATGTTGCATAATTATATGATTGACTTCAGAGCCTCATACAATATTATTCCCAAAGTAGTTATGGAAAATCCGGGGATGGAAATAAATAGGCCATATCATTATATTTATTATTTTTATGTCAGAAAGGTAAAATGTGATGGGTTGATCAAGGATATGGTTGTCACTTTGGCTCAGCTTATTGTCAAAATCATAATGATGGATGTAGTGGTGGTTGATGTGCATACAAACTATGGCATGCTGTTATCAAGGACATGTGAAAGAAAGTTGGTTAGTACAATGTAGATGGACATGACCTATGATATTGTACTAGTTTTTGGAGGAGAGAAGATGATACTATACCGATAATGTTTTTTGCTTATGTTGTTAGTGACAAGAACAAACTTGTAAATCATCCTATATATATTTTTTATGAATACATTGACTATTGCATCCTAACAATAAATGAAGAATAGAAGGAATCCCCCACACTTACAACTCCTCCAATCATCCATGTTGAAGAAATATGTTATATGTGGAAAATCAATTTTGATGGGGCATATTGAAAGAAGGAGTAGGAATTGGTGTGGTTCTTGTTTTCCCTAGTAAGAAATATATTCATTTGTACTACAAGATCGAGTTGGAGGCCAATAAAAATGTAGTTGAATATGAGGCCTTGGTTGAAGGCTTGGAGGCAGCAAGAAAAATGCAAATCACTAAGTTGGTGGTATTTGGAGACTTTGAACTAGTGGTGCAAAAAATAAAAGGTTGCTCAGACAAGGCATCCCATGATGAGGGCATACATAAATTAGGTATGGGATTTAATTGATAATTTTTAAAAGGATTTTAATATTATTGTTATCTAAAGAGAATTTAACCAACATGATGATTCCTTAACAGAAGAATATAGTATGTTTAAAACCCCTATTGTCCCTCAAATAAGGTATGGAATTGAGCTGAGGTATAGACCATCCATCCTTGATAACATCGAGTACTGGAAATTTTTTGAGGATGACTAGAAGATCAAAAAGTTTATGGAATTCATAGAAAACTTTGTCGATATCCATGTTGAGTCATATGATGAAGAAGATGGCGACCCCATGACTGAAAAAAAATTCAAACCACTTATGAATTTAACAAATATATGGCTAGGCATAAATTCCTTCAACTTGAAACAATTCTATCCCCAAAGGAATGGTGCCCCTAGAGCAACTTTTTAGTAGAGATGATGCACCTATAAAGCAAGCAATTCTCCCTAAAGATGAAATCTCCGAAGAATGCAACATTGAAATAGAGAAAGTGCCCAATCTCATAAAGTTTTCTAAAGAGATTCCTCCTGAGTGAAAAACATAATATTTACAATTGTTTAGGGAATACATGGATGTTCTTTCTTGGAAATAAGAAGACATAAAAAATTATGATACCAACATCATACAACATATAATACCACCCAAACTTGGTACCAAGCCCTTTAGGAAGAAAATAAGGCAGGTAAATCCACTCTTACTACATACCATTGAGAATGAGGTGAGGAAATTACTTGATTCCCAAGTCATTATTCCCCTCAGATATTCCAAATGGGTGGAAAATATGGTTCCATTCGGGAAGAAGAGTTGAGAGATAAGACTTTGTGTGGATTTTAGAAATATGAAAAAATTCTCACTAAAGGATAATTACCCTCTGCCAAATATGGATAACATACTTAAGAAAGTAGTGGGATAAAATAGGGTCTCCATGATGGATGGTTTCTCAGGATATAACTTGGTGGCAATGCATCCCGATGACAAGGAAAATACAACTTTCACAACCCCATGGGGAAATTTCATGTATGCAAATATTCCCTTTGGTTTGATAAATGCAAGAGACACATTTCAATGAGATATGAATATATACTTTGTGGGAGGGAAACATAGATTCATTTTCATACATATTGATCATGTGACTGTCTTTTTTAACATAGATGAAGATCGCATCAAGATTTTGAGGCAGAACTTTGTGAAGTGAAAACTTGGCTTGACATTGAACCCAAAAAGGTATTTTTTCAATGACATAGGGGAATCTCCTAGGTGATATTGTATCAAAGGAAGGGGTGAAGATATATCCATAAAAAGTGGAGGCAATTAAACAAATTTCTCTACCTAGAAACGAAAAAGAGATACAATCCTTCATAGGAAGAATTTACTTCTTGAGGATATTTGTGCCAAAATTTGTTGAGATTGTAATTCATGTCACTAACATGTTGAAGACGGATCAACAAGTAAAATGGAATATTGAATATAAAGGGTCTTTTGAGCAAATAAAAGAGGCCCTGGGAAAATCACTAGTGCTAATTAGACCAAACTATAACAAAGAGTTCCTTGTCTTATCTTTTGCTTCAGAACATACTATAGTTACTATATTGTTACAAAAAAAGGAAGAACATCAATAGAACCACATATCCTTATTGAATATAGATTTAAGAGATGTTGAACCGAGATACACCAACCCAGAGAAACAAGCATATGCCCTGGTCAAGGCATTGAAAGATTTTAGAGATTATGTATTGCACTGAAAATTATTTTCCTTTGTACCTACTAGTGTAATAAAGGATATACTTACTCATCCTAACAGTGAAGGAAGCATGGGTAAATGTATTTCCAAGATCCAAGAATATAATTTGGCAATCAAACCCACCAAGATGATAAAGGGACAAGGACAAGATAAACTATTAGATGAATCAAATTGCAGAGATATTGATATAAATCCTCTATAAGAAAATATCATGACAACATAACTAGAATAAGATGAAACAAAAGAAACTTATTCAAAGGTAAGTCCTAGATTTTATGAAACAGATTGGAACAAAGTTGTAATTTTCTACATGCAGAATTTAAGTTTCCCACTAGCATGGGAAAAAGATAAGGCCAGAGAAATCAAGCTCAAGGCTGTGAAATATTCTATCTTGGAAGATAATTTGTTTTGGAAGGATCCAAGAGGACTATTGTTGAATTTTCTTACTAAACAAGAAACTGAGGGAATTATCAATGAGTTCCAGAAAGGGATATGTGGAGGCCACCATGCTTGGAGAGACACTGCATACAATATCCTCAAAGATAGTTATTACTAGCCCTAATTATTCTCTGATGTAAATTGTGTGGATAGATCATGTGTAAAATGTCAAATGTTTGAAGGAAAATAGAAGTTGCAACCTCTTACACTCATACCTATCAAAGAAGAGACACCTTTCCGACAATGGAGATTGAATTTCATTGGTGAAATAAATCCAAATTCAAGTGGGAAACACAAATGGATTTTGAAAACCAATATTAATTCACCAAGTAGGTGGAGGCTATCACCACCTGAGTAACAACTGATACATTTATTATCAAGTTCCTTGAAGAGAACATTTTGGTGAGGTTTGAATGTCCTAGAAAGATTATAACTAATAATGCCCAAGCCTTGAAATATTATAATATTATGTAGTTTTGTTAGGGTTATGACATAGAGCTTGGACACTCCACTTCCTATTACCCAGAGGGAAATGGCTTAGCTGATTCATCCAACAAGAACCTCATCAAGATCATCAAGAAGATGTTTTCTCAAAACAAGAAAGCACAGGATTTGCATTTAAAATATGTAGTATGGGTAGATAGAGTAGGCATAGAGAGGTCTATTGGAACTTATCCTTTCCAGCTGGTGTATGGATTAGAAGCAATTTTCCCCATCCACATCAGTCTTCCCGTGATGAATATGATAAAATATGAGGAAGAAGAGTTAGATGATATTCATAGAAGAATCAATCAACTAATTCAATTACAACAGGTAAGAGATCAGGTGCAATTGAAGTCCCAAGTTCATCAAGCAAGAATGAAAGGATTTTTTGAGAAGAGGACCAAGGAAATAATCTTCAAGGTAGGATACCTAGTCTTAAAGTGGGATTCCAAAAGAAAAGAAAAGGGAAAACATGGTAAATTCAACAATCTATTAGTTGGACCCTTCCATATCATTACAACACAAGACAACAACACATATCAATTGACACAACTGGATGGAGAGTTGTTTGGGGATCCTATAAATGGGAGGTTCCTAAAACACTTCTTGTAGTACTGAATGATACAAAATTTCTTACCATGTACATAAATGAATCTTTTTCCATTCATGTTTATGTATTTTTTAATTTTACTTCATTCACCATTTGTTACACAAGCAAATGGTTAGGGTTCTAATGATGTAAACTATTGAGAATTATTTTTTCACCTATCACATCAGTTTTTAGGTACTCTAGGGGGATTTGGTTTAACACAAAATCCATAACCCAATAGGAGAAGGAACTCAGTCTATAGTTCTCAGCAGACACCAGGAGTATGTTGTCCCCACTACGCCGATGTTAGTACTGGATTTGACCTAGTAACTAGTGTGTATGCTAGTTGAGGTTAGGAAGATGAATTAGACAAGACAAAGGATAGACGTGAGCTTACTGAGCTCATGGAGATAAACATGTGGCATATTCTTAGGTTTCCCTAGAAAATTCATTAGAAAAAAAATACCTAAGGGCCCAAGCCTAAGTTTCTAGAGACTAGGCACTTATTGGGATCTTAAAAGAGAGCTAATCATGCTCCAAACATGATTAATCCCCTTTTAAAACATAGGTTATATCATAATACTAGGGATTCAGGTCTAGGGGATGGTGAAGGTGCGGGATTTACCATCCAATGGTTACAAACAAGCCTCATCTATGGTGGAGATCCTATGTTGAATCAGAAAATTGCATGGGAGTTAGCATGTGCTTGGGGTGCGACAATGGTTTTAAGAGCCAAGTGTTGAAGGATGGATGAAATCACATGAAAAGGATACAAAAATAAAAACCACTCCCCTTAGTTCGTGATAGTGGTATTCTAGTTTCGTGAAGTTTCCTACCTACCCACTCAAAACATGTTTTTTTGTACACTCAACACCACATGGAGAAAATGTTGCAGTCCACATGAACATCTAAGAAGAAAGAGACAACCTAACATTCCAACAATGCACTTTCGAGCTTGTCAAAGAGAGCCACATGTATAAGGGGTCCCACTGGGACTTTGGTCACCATATCAAACTCATCTAACATAGGCCAATCCCATAGATACTTCAACAATGACATGGAAAAATATTAAGCTGCCACATGTCCATGCATCCATGATGACATCAACATAACTTCATCCAAATTTTACATGCTCTACAAAGTTTTCAAAAGTATCAAACCATTGGGAAAATGATGCATGTTTTGAACAAATGAATGATGAAAAATATTTCAAGCTAGTGATGGATTCACAGAAAACTTTCCAAATCAGTTGGAAAAGATGTGACACATAACAAGATATTTGGCGTCTCATCTACATCCTTTCTCCAACCATCATATCGCTACCTGTAGATGAAAGAGGAAAACAATCACTGCCTTGACATAAACAATCATGTGAGTCCTGGATCTCAAGAAATCAGGCCACGTGTGATAAATCACTTCATCACATCAGTTGTATCCACCAGGAAAGTTTCAAGCTCCTATAATGAAAAACAAAATGGATTAGAAGGAATCAATATGTGAGTATTTTTCTTTCTAAAGGTGATTTACTCAGATGCCAGGTGTCACAGATAATGATGCACCTAAGAAGTAATTCCCTTCAATAGAAGGTAATCAACCATCTTGGTTACAGATGTCGACAGAGCATGTGTAACATTCCGTGAAGAGGAGAATGTCCTTCTCTGGTATCATTAGCCAACATCTTAGAGTCAAAGAACATATAGGAATCTTCCCTAAGGTGCAATTTCTAATCCTATCAACACACTAGAGAATCTTGAATGAGAATATGCATAATCTTCAAGATAGGAGACCTAGTCTTAAAGTGGGATGCCAAAAGAGAAGAAAAGGGAGAACACGATAAATTCAACAATATATGGCTTGGACCCTTCCATATCATTACAACACAAGACAAAAACACATATCAATTGGAATAGTTGGATGTAGAGTTGTTTGGGGCTCCTGTAAATGGGAGTTTCCTAAAACACATTTGTAGTACTGAATGCTACAAAATTTCTTACCCTGTACATAAATGAATCTTTTTCCATTCATGTTTATGTATTTTTTAATTTTACTTCATTCACCATTTGCTACACAAGAAAATGGTTAGGGTTCTAATGATGTAAGCTGTTGAGAAATTTTGTTTCACCTATCACATCAGTTTTCACGTACTCGAGGGGAATTTGGTTTAACACAGAATCCATAACCCAATAGGAGAAGGAACTCGGTCTATAGTTCTCAGCACACCACAAGGGTCTGTTGTCCCCGCTGGAGCCGATGTTGGTATTTCATTTGACCTAGACACTAGTGTGCATGTTGGTCGAGGTTAGGTAGCTAAAATTCAACAAGACAAAGGATAGAGGTGATCTTACAGAGCTCATGGTGAGAAACATGTGGCATATACTCAGGTTTCCCTAGGAAATTCAATAGAAAAAAAATCCCTAAGGGCCCAAGCCTAAGTTTCTAGAGACTAGGAACTTATTGGGAGCTTAAAAGAGAGCTAATCATTCTCCAAATAAGATTAATCCCCTTTTCAAACATAGGTTATATCATAAGACTAGGGATTTAGTTCCAAGGGTTGTTGAAGGTGCGATATTTATCATCCAATGGTTACAGGCGAGCTTCATGTATGGTGGAGATCCTATGTTGCATTAGGAAAGTGAATGCGAGTTAGCATGTGCTTGGGGTGTGACGATGGTTTTAAGAGACAAGTGGTGAAGGATGGATGACGTCACATGAAAAGGATACAAAAATGAAAACCACTGTCATAGGGTCGTGACAATGGTATTCTGGTTTCGTCAATTTTCCTACCTACCCACTCAAAATATGTTTGTCTATCCACCCAACACCACATGGAGAAAATGTAGCAGTCCACCTGAACATCAAGGAAACAAGAGACAACCTAAAGTGACAATAATTCACTTTTGAGCCTGCCAAAGAGAGCCAGATGAACAAAGGGGACCACTGGGACTTTGGGCACCATATCAAACTCAGCTAACATAGGCCAAGACCAGAGACACTTCAACACTAACATGGACAAATATTAAGTTGCCACATGTCTGTGCATCCATGATGACATCAACATAGCATCATCCAAATTTCACATGATCTCCGAAGTTTTGAAAAGTATCAAACCATTGGGAAAATGACGCATGTTTTGAACAAAGGAATGATGATAAATATTTCAAGCTAGTGATGGATTCACTGACGAATTTCCAAATCATTTGGAAAATATGTGACACATAACAAGATATTTGGCATCACATCTACATCCTTTCTCCAACCATCGTATCACTACCTACAGTTGACATAGGAAAACAATCATTGCCTCGACATACACACTCATGTGATTCCTGGATCTCAACAGATCAGGCCAGGTGTGATTGTTAGACACACCTACCACACTTAGAGGGGGGAGGGGGTGAATGAGTGTGGGGATCTTTTTCCCAAAACTTCCCTCTTACACAAAAACTCCTTAGTTAACATTCAACATTTTCTCATTACTCATTGCTATCATTTATAATCAGTTAGATGTGAATACATATCAGCAACATATATCAACAACATATCATCAACAAATCATCTCCACAAGGAACACAAAGAACACAAGATGTATGTACAATTTTTCTTTTTATTATGGACTTCAATCCAGGGGTTTTTCAGCAACAACTAAATATAGTACAACTCAACAAGAGCGCCAAATCTATATGCAAGACTCATATTACATTCTCAACACCAACTGAGATGAGGCAACAATCCTCAATAGATATCAATTTGTCAACATAAACAAGTGCATCAACCATGCACCAACCTGTGCTAATCAACTTGTAATCAACCTGTACCATAAACAAGTGCATCCAACCATGTACCAAGTATATACCAATCATGTGTCAACTACTCATCAACAATGACTCATCAATATGTACCAACATCAACAACTATACACCTCATGTATGTGCCAACTCATCAACTGCTTGTCTCAACCATGACTAGTTTTGGATTAGTCAACAAC
>JASDQU010306427.1:5722-26838 GCA_032191745.1 Picea mariana | reverse complement strand
GACCTTGGGGGCTTCAAGCCTTCATGTGGGGGTCCTTCATCTTTGTAAAGCCATAACTCTCAAACCATGAGGAGTTATGAGACATTCCACATACCACCGGAAATGGAATGACAAGCACTATCCATATAGGATAGTTTCACCAATAATTTCCTTGATCTTCATCTCATTATTACACATACAAGCATGGGTCCTCCAACCATTCTTCTAGGATAACTCAATCTGTAAAGCGTCTTCCCGTGAGGGATTTCACCATAAGGGGACCACTTTGTAGTTCATCCATTTGTGCACCTTATCAATCATGATAAGAAAATAATGAGAGCAAGGCTCCTCCAACCATTCTTCTAGGATAACTCAATCTACAAAGCGTCTTCCCGTGAGGGCTTTCACCATAAGGGGACCACTTTGGAGTTCATCCATTTGTGCACCTTATCAATCATGATAAGACAATAATGAGTCATCTATACATTTTTCCAACAATGCATCATATACCAATGCAACCACAACGATCCATCTTCATCATGTATCAATGAAAACTCATTGATCCATCTTCATCATATCAATGACAACTCATTGATCCATCTTCATCTATGCATTCTCATCATGGAAAATACATATTATATTACATCAATCATCAATCAATCAATCCTTTGACATCAATCGATCACTTGACATCAATCAATGACATCAACCAATCAAACCATTGGCATCAATGACAACATGATCCAACAGTGATGAATCACTTCATCGCATTAGCTGTATCCACCAGAAAAGTTTCAAGCTCCTATAATGGAAAACCAAAGGGATCAGAAGCAATCAATATATGATTATTTTTCTTCCTAAAGGTGAGTTACTCAGATTCCAAGTGTCACATATAATGATGCACCTAAGAAGTATCTCCCTTCAAGAGAAGGTAATCAACCATCTTGGCTACAGATGTTGGCAGAGCGTTTTAGAATTTCGTGAAGAGGAGAATGTCGTTATCTGGTATCATTAGCCAAGATATGAGAGCCAAAGAACATATAGGATTCTTCCCTAAGGTACAATATCCAATCCTAACACTGCACTAGAGAGGCTTGAAGAAGAATATGTCTAATCTTCAAGGTATGATACCTAGTCTTAAAGTGGGATGCCAAAAGAGAAGAAAAGGGAAAACACAGCAAATTCACAAATCTATGTCTTGGACCCTTCCATATCGTTACAACACAAGAAAACAACACATATCAATTGGAACAACTGGATGGAGAGTTGTTTGGGGCCCTATATATGGGAGGTTCCTAAAACACTTCTTGTAGTACTGAATGCTACAAAATTTCTTACCCTGTACATAAATGAATATTTTTCCATTCATGTTTATGTATTTTGTAATTTTACTTCATTCACCATTTGTTACACAAGAAAATGGTTAGGATTCTAATGATGTAAGATATTGAGAAATTTGGTTTCACCTATCACATCAGTTTTCAGGTACTCCAGGGGCATTTGGTTTAACACAGAATCCATAACCAAATAGGAGAAGGAACTCAGTCGAAATTCTCAATAGACCATAGGGGTAAGTTGTCCCTGCTAGAGACGATATTACTGGATTTGACCTAGTCACTAGTGCACATGCTGGTCAAGGTTAGGAAGTTGAAATTTGACAAGAAAAAGGATAGAGGTGAGATTACAGAGCTCATGGAGAGAAACAGGTGGCATATGCTCATGTTTCCCTAGACAAATTAATAGAAAAAAATCTCTAAGGGCCCAAGCCTAAGTTTGTATAGCCTAGGAACTTATTGGGAGCTTAAAAGAGAAATAATCATGCTCCAAACAAGATTAATCCCATTTTTAAACATAGGTTATATAATAAGACTAGGGATTGAGGTCCAAGGGTTGGTGAAGGTGCGAGATTTATCATCCAATGTTTACAAGCGAGGCTCATCTATGGTGGAGATCCTATGTTGCATCAGGAAAGTGCATAGGAGTTAGCATGTGCTTGGGGTGCGACGATGGTTTTAAGAGCCAAGTGTTGAAGGATTGATGGCTTGACATGAAAAGAATAAAAAAATAAAAACCACTCCCCTAAGGTCATAACAATGGTATTCTGGTTTCGTCAAGTTTCCTACCTGCCCACTAAAAATATGTTTGTTTGTTCACTCAACACCGCATGGAGAAAACGTAGTAGTCCACCTGAACATCGAGGAAACAAGAGACAACCTAACATGACAACAATGCACTTTTGAGCCTTTCAAAGAGACCCACATTTACAAAGGGGCCCACTGGGACTTTGGTCACCATATCAAACTTAGCTAACATAGGCCAAGCCCAGAGACACATAAAAAATGACATGGACAAATATTAAGCCACCACATGTCCATGCATCCATGATGACATCAAAATAAGGTCATACAAATTTCACATGCTCTCTGAATTTTTTAAACGTATCAAACCATTGAGAAAATTATGCATGTTTTGAACAAAGGAATGATGAGAAATATTTCAAGCTGGTGATAGATTCACTAACGAATTTCCAAATCAATTGGAAAAGATGTGACACATAACAAGATATTTGGCATCACATATACATCCTTTATCCAACCATCATATCACTACCTACAACTGACAGAGGAAAACAATCATTTCCTCAACATACACACAAATGGGAGTCCTAGATCTCATCAGATCAGGCTAGGTGTGATGAATCACTTCATTGCATGAGTTGTATCCACCAGGAAAGTGTCAAAATCCTATAATGGAAAACAAAAGGGATCAGAAGGAACCAATCTGTGAGTATTTTTCTTCCTAAAGGTCAGTTACTCAGATGCCAGCGGTCACAGATAATGATGCACCTGAGAAGTAACTCCCTTCAAGAGAAGGTAATCAACCATCTTGTCTACATATGTTGACATAGAGTGTTTGGCATTCCATGAAGAGGAGAATTTCCTTCTCTGGTATCATTGGCCAATATCTAATATCCAAATAACTTATAGGAATCCTCCCTAAGGTGTAATTTCCAATCCTATCAATGCACTAGAGAATATTGAAGAAGAGTGTGCATAATCTTCAAGGTAGGAGACCTAGTGTTAAAGTGGGATTCCAATAGAGAAGAAAAGAGAAAAAAGGTAAATTCAACAATATATGGCTTGGACCCTTCCATATCATTACAACACAAGAAAACAACACATATTAATTGGTACAACTGGATGGAGAGTTGTTTGGGGCTCTTGTAAATGGGAGGTCCCTAAAACACTTCTTATAGTATTGAATGCTACAAAATTTCTTACCCTGTACATAAACGAATCTTTTTCTATTCATGTTTATGTATTTTTTAATTTTACTTCATTCACCATTTGTTACACAAGAAAATGGTTAGGGTTCTAATGATGTAAGCTATTGAGAAATTTTGTTTCACCTATCACATTAGTTTTCAGGTACTCTAGGGGCATTTGGTTTAACACAAAATCCATAACCCAATAGGAGAAGGAACTCGGTCTAAAGTTCTCAACAGACCACAAGGGTATGTTTTCCCCGTTGGAGCTGATGTTAGTACTGTATTTGACCTAGTCACTAGTGTGCATGTTGATCAAGGTTAGGAAGTTGAAATTTGAAAAGACAATGGATAGAGGTGAGCTTACAAATCTTATGGAGAGAAACAAGTGGCATATTCTTAGGTTTCCCTAGACAATTCAATAGAAACAAAATACCTAAGGTCCCAAACCTAAGTTTCTAGATCCTAGGAACTTATTGGGAGCTTAAAAGAGAGCTAATCGTGCTCCAAACAAGATTATTCCCCTTTTCAAACAAAGGTTATATCATAATACTATGGATTTAGGTCCAAGGGTTGGTGAAGGTGCAAGATTTATCATCCAATGCTTAAAAGCGAGCCTCATCTATGGTGGAGATCCTACATTGCATTAGGAAAGTGCATGGGATTTAGCATGTGCTTGGGGTGTGACGATGGTTTTAAGAGCCAAGTGTTGAAGGATGGATTGCGTCACATGTAAAGGATACAAAAATAAAAAACCACTCCCCTAGGGTTTTGACAGTGGTATTCTGGTTTCTTCAAGTTTCCTACCCGCCCACTCAAAACATGTTTGTATGTCCACTCAAAACCACATGTAGAAAACGTAGCAGTCCACCTGAACATTGAGGAAGAAAAAGACAACCTAAAGTGCTAAAAAATCACTTTTGAGACTGTCAAAGAGAGCCACATGTACAAAGGGTCCCACTAGGACTTTGGTCACCATATCAAACTTAGCTAACATAGGCCAAGCCCAAAGAAAGTTCAACACTGACATGGAAAAATATTAATCCGCCACATGTCCATGCATCCATGATGCCATCAACATAACGTCATCCAAATTTCACATGCTTTTAGAAGTTTTCAAAAGTATCAAACCATTGGGAAAATGACACATGTTTTGAACAAAGGAATGATGAGAAATATTTGAAGCTGGTGATGGATTCATTGATGAATTTCCAAATTAGTTGGAAAATATGTGACACATAACAAGATATTTGGCATCACATATACATCCTTTCTCCAACCATCATCTCGCTACCTATAGTTGATAGAGGAAAACAATAATTGCCTTGACATACAAACTCATGCGAGACCTGTATCTCAAAAGATCAGGTCAGGTGTGATGAATCACTTCATTGCATCAGTTGTATCCACCAAGAAAGTGTCAAGCTCTTATAATGGAAAACCAAAGGGATCAGAAGGAACCAATTTGCGAGTATTTTTCTTCCAAAAGGTGAGTTGCTCAGATGGAAGGTGTCAGAGATAATGACGCACCAGCGAAGAATCTCCCTTCAAGAGAAAGTAATGAACCATCTTGGCTACATATGTCGACATAACGTGTTTAGAATTCCTTGAAGAGGAGAATGTCCTTCTCTGGTATCATTAGACAACATCTGACAGTCGAAGAACATATAAGAATCTTCCCTAAGGTGAAATTTGCAATCCTATCAGCGCACTAGAGAAGCTTGAAGAAGAATATGCATAATCTTCAGGGTAGGAGACCTAGTCTTAAAGTGGGATGCCAAAAGAGAGGAAAAGGGAAAACACGGTAAATTCAACAATCTATGGCTTGGACCCTTCCATATTGTTACAACACAAGACAACAAAAAATATCAATTGGCACAGCTGGATGGAAAGTTGTTTGGGGATCTTGGATATGGGAGGTTCCTAAAACACTTCTTGTAGTAGTGAATGCTACAAAATTTCTTACCCTATACATAAATGAATCTTTTTCCATTCATGTTTTTGAATTTTTTAATTTTATGTCATTCACCATTTGTTACACAAGAAAATGGTTAGGGTTCTAATGATGTAAGCTATTGAGAAATTTTGTTTCATCTATCACATCAGTTTTCAGTTACTCTAGGGGAATTCAGTTTAACATAGAGTCCATAACCCAACAGGAGAAGGAAGTCGGTCTACAATTTTCAATATATCACGGGGGTATGTTGTCCCCGCTCGAGCCGATGTTAGTACTGGATTTTACCTAGTCACTAGTGCGCATGCTGGTCGAGGTTAGGAAGATGAAATTTTATAAGACAAAGGATAGAGGATATCTTATAGAGCTCATGGATAGAAACAAGTGGCATATGATCAGGTTTTCCTAGACAATTCAATAGAAAAAAAATCCTTAAGGGCCTAAGCCTAAGTTTCTAGATCCTAGGAACTTATTGGGAGCTTAAAAGAGAGATAATCATGCTCCAAATAGGATTAATCCCCATTTCAAACATAGGTTATATAATAAGACTATGGATTCAAGTCCAAGGGCTTGTGAAGGTGTGAGATTTATCATCCAATGGTTACAAGCGAGCCTCATCTATGGTGGAGATCCTATGTTGCATCAGAAAAGCGCATGGGAGTTAGCATGTGCTTGGAGTGCGATGATGGTTTTAAGAGACAAGTGTTGAAGAATGGATGGTGTCACATGAAAAGGATACAAAAATAAAAACCACTCCCCTAGAGTTGTGACAATGGTATTTTGGTTTCATCAAGTTTCCTACCCACTCACTCAAAACATGTTTGTCAGTCCACTCAACACCACCTAGAAAAAACGTAGAAGTCCACCCGAACATCGAGGAAGCAAGAGACAATCTAAAGTGACAAACATTCAATTTTGAGACTCTCAAAGAGATCCACATGTACAAAGGAGCCCACTGGGACTTTGGTAACCATATCAAACTCAATTAACATAGGCCAAGCCCAAAGAAACTTCAACACTGACATGGAAAAATATTAAGGCACCACATGTACCTGCATCCATGATGCCATCAACATAACGCCATCCAAATTTCACATCCTCTCTGAATTTTTCAAAAGTATCAAACCATTGGGAAACTGATGCATCTTTTGAACAAAGGAATCATGAGAAATATTTCAAGCAGGTGATGGATTAACTGACGACTTTCCAAATCAGTTGGAAAATATGTGACACATAACAATATATTTGTCATCATATCTACATCCTTTCTCCAACCATCATATTTCTACTTGCAGATGAAAGAGGACAACTATCATTGCCTCGACATATACACTCATGTGAGACCTAGATCTCAACAGATCAGGCCAGGTGTGATGAACCACTTCATCGCATCAGTTGTATCCACCAGGAAAGTGTCAATCTCCTATAATGGAAAACCAAAGGGATCATAAGGAACCAATCTGTGAGTATTTTTCTTCCTAAAGGTGAGTTACTCAGATGCCAGGTGTTATAGATAATGACACAACTGAGAAGTATCTCCCTTCAAGAGAAGGTAATGAACCATCTTGGCTACATATGTCAACAAAGTGTGTTTACCATTCCTTGAAGAGGAGAATGTCCTTCTCTGGCATCATTAGCCAACATCTAAGAGTTGAAGAACATATAGGAATCTTCCCTAAGGCACAATTTTCAATCTTATCAATGCACTAGAGAAGCTTGAAGAATAATATGCATAATATTCAGTGTAGAAGACCTAGTCTTAAAGTGGGGTGCCAAAAGAGAAGAAAAGGGAAAACACGATAAATTAAACAATCTATGTCTTGGAACCTTCCATATCATTACAGCACAAGACAACAACACATGTCAATTGGAACAACTAGATGGAGAGTTTTTTGGGGCTCCTGTATATGGGAGGTTCCTAAAACACTTCTTGTAGTACTGAATGCTACAAAATTTCTTACCCTTTACATAAATGAATCTTTTTCCATTCATGTTTATGCATTTTTTAATTTTACTTCATTCAACATTTGTTACACAAGAAAATGGTTAGGGTTCTAATGATGTAAGCTATTGAGAATTTTTTTTTCACATATCACATCAGTTTTCAGGTACTCCAGGGGAATTTGGTTTAACACATAATCCATAACCCAACAGGAGAAGGAATTCGGTCTATAGTTCTCAGCATACCACATGGGTATGTTGTCCCTGCTTGAGCCGATGTTAGTACTGGATTTGACCTAGTCACTAGTGCACATGTTGTTCAAGGTTAGGAAGCTGAAATTTGACAAGACAAAGTATAGAGGTGAGCTTACAGAGCTCATGGAGAGAAGCAAGTGGCATATGCTCAGGTTTCCCTAGACATTTCAATAGAAAAAAATCCCTAAGGGTGCAAGCATAATTTTCTAGAGCCTAGGAACTTATTGGGAGATTAAAAGAGAGCTAATCATGCTCCAAACAATATTAATCCCCTTTTCAAACATAGGTTATATCATAATAATAGGGATTCAAGTCAAAGGGTTGGTGAAGGTGTGAGATTTATCATCCAGTGGTTACAAGTGAGCCTCATCTATGGTGGAGATCCTATGTTGCACCAGGAAAGTGCATGGGAGTTAGCATGTGCTTGGGGTGCCTCATATGTTTATTGTGGATTTCTTCTAATCGATCACTTCTCCCATATTCAAACTCAATTTTCTAAACAAAGCATGGAAAAATATCTCTTGGGGCTGAAGTTTTTAATATATGTACTAATATTGTTTGAGGATCGACAGTTCTATATGAGAGAGAGAAAAAAATTTACCCACATTTTTGCATAATTTCAATCACCACAAGTATGGATTTAAGGCTCACCCTGATTCTTAGCTCCCAGGGTGCCTCAACATCATTTGATTGATATTCTGGAACATCTCGAGGGATAACAATAAAAATATTGAGGATTTTTTTATCCTAATTAAGATTTTATTGTGTGTACTGATGCATGCAAAGAAGGACTTGGGGGATTCCTTAGTCAAAATGGGCATGTGATATGCTATGTCTCTAGGAAGTTGAAAGAGCATGAGAGAAATTATGCTACTCATGATTTGGAATTGGAAACCATAGTGGATGCCTTGAATATGTGGAGGAATTATCTCATGGTGAGAATATTTGAACTGAGGAAAAACCATAGTGGTATGAAATATTTGTTTGGACAACCAACTTTAAATTCCAGAAAAAGTAGATGGTTGGAATTCATCAATGAATATGATTTTAATATCAAGTATATCAAAGGAAAAGAGAACAAGGTCGGTGATGCAATCCATAGGAGAGAACATGAGATGAATGTTACAACCATTAACATGTATAAATATGATTTGAGGGACAAAATTATAGAAGCTTCCAAATTAGATCAACAGTACATGGAAACAAAGGAAAGTTTATAGCAAGGTAATTTGCAGTAGAAAAATAGATATTATAAGCTAAAGGATGATGGAATCCTCATGTACAGGGGCAGAGTTTATGTGCCTAATTTTTAGGAGATGAAAATTTTGGTGTTGAAATAGATGCATAATGTTCCTTATGCTGGGAACTTGGGCTACAGAAATACAATCGCATATGTGAAGAGACAATATTTTTGGTCTAGCATGAAGAATGAGGTGGTTGAATACATTGCTAGATGTCTAGAATGTTAGAAGGTTAAGTATTATCATATAAATCCAACTGGTTTGCTACAATCACTTCTCATTCCTTAGTGGAAATGGGAATTAGCGACAATTGATTTCATCACCAAGATGCCCAAAAAAGCCAAGCAACATGATTCCATCATGGTGGTGGAGAAAAATATTACTAAATATTCCCATTTTATCCTAGTGAAGCTAACTCACAAGGAAAGTGAAATTATAGACATTTATATGAGGGAAATTTCCAGGCTTCATGGTGTGCCCAGGATATGTTTCTGATAGAGATTCTAAGTTCACATCAAAATCTTGGAAGGGATTATTCAAAGGATTTGGGATGAATCTAAAATTTAGCATGACATATCATCCAAAGTCATATGGGAAAATAGAGAGGGTCAATCAGGTGATTGAGTATATGATGAGGATGTATGTGATGGATAAACCATCAAAATGGAAATATTATTTTCATTTGGTTGAGTTTTCTTATAATAATGAGTATTAGGCATCTTTAAAGATGATCCCATTTAAGGAACTCTATGGCAGAAAGTGAAACACGCTAGTGAGTTGGGAAAACCCAGCAGATAGAACAATGGTTGGGCCGAAGTTACTCATGGAAATGAAATAACAGATGGTGAAGGTAAAGAAAAATTCAAAGGCTACACTATACAAGAAGAAACGTTATGCAGATAAGGGAAGAAATCATAGATATTTTAAAGTGGGTGACCATGTGTTCTTGAAAGTGAAGGACAAGAGAAGTTCCTTCAAGTTTGGGAATTGTGCAAATCTAGAAGAAATATATTGTGGGCCCTTTGAAATATTGGAAAGGATTGTTCCTTTTTCATACATGCTTACAATACCTGAATCCACGTGCATTCATAATGTATTCCACATGTCTTTGCTTAAAAAGCATGTACCTAATTATAATTATTTAATTGATTAGAATGTGATTCAGGTGGAGCAAGATGGAGACTTCTAAGTATATATGGTGTTCATATTGGATAAAAAGGTCAAGTTTCTCCAAAATCGAGCGATAGGGTTGGTAAAGGTCTAATGGAATTGTTACGGTTCTGAGGATGCAACCTGGGAGCATGAAGATGTTATGCGGGAGGAGTACCCACATATTTTTTTAATATTTTTGAAGATTTTGATTGTACATGTGTATATAATTCACCGAGGATGGTGCATAAATAAGGGGGAGGGGAATTTAATTCCCCGAGGCTGAACCCCAATTGTAAATATACATATAGGCTGGTGAGACAGTATATTTTGGGCCAAAGTGCCATTGTAAATATGTTTTGAGGCCATATTTATTTTGTAGTTATTATGATGGAGAGCCATAATGTTACAAGGCCAACGAGCCTATCATTGTAATATGTAATCACACTTGAATATTAAAGAAAATAAATCACTAATGCAAACCAACCAGAAAAAAGAGTATGGGGGGCTAAAACTCCACTAGAGGGAAAGGGTGTTAAGGGTCTAGGAAGAAGGGCTAATCCAAGAGGGATTAAGATAAATAAATATTATAATAATTTTTTCTATGGTCTAATTTATGGGATATATTCATATCTATCTTAAGTTCCAAAGTGGGAGGAATGTATCGCCATGTGGGGTCCATGTAGTTCCCAACATAAAAAGTGTCAATTTGGGAACATGCATAAAAAAACTATTAACTTAGTACATTTTGGGATTCACTCATCATTCTCACCTACAATCTTTCCATCCTGATTCGTACTTGTACTTGGGATCTTGGGAATCTATTTGTAACTAGTAAGCCTAGGTAATCTGAGTTGAATAAGCAGGTTCTTAGACCTATGTGTACATTGAAGAAGTGGGTTTTCAGGCTCGTGGAATTATCTCTAGGTAAGATAAATATTGGGAATTGTTCCATGTTTGTTGGGAAATAACTACAGGGCTATGAGACATTATGTCTTTCCTATTGCTAAATCCCCATAAGGGAAGTCGGGCAACCAAGAAACTATTTATAAGAGAAAGGGAACACTTCCTGGGGTGGGATAGGATGTGGGAAAAGAGATATTGTAGGTTAGTCACAATAGTTGACACCTTGACCTGAGTGTTAATGTGTTGGTTAGACCTTATTTTGGCTTGAGAAGACTTCCCTGGTGGAGTTTCTAGCCTCATCTTGGGGGTGACTTGTTGTTGAGAGTTTATGAGCAACATAGTTTATGATTGGGAGGAACGTCTAAGGTATGCACACAATTGGTGACTATTTCAAAAGATAAGTGTTATTATTTGTCTACGTGCTATTTATTATGTATATTTTATGTTACCACTATTACGAAACTACTGTTATATTTATACTTTCCTTTTTAAGTTGTTAGACTACATAAATTTTTCATATGCAGATCATTTAGTAAATTTAATTGGTATTGGAGGAAGAAATTTAGTGTGGAATTATCGAGCTTGGAACTGGGGATGCTACAAAATTGGTGCCCTAAAATCCCAAAATTTTTTAAGGGTGTGTTTATTTATAAACAAATAGTGATTCAATGGGTAAAACAAAATCTATGATCCCGAAGAAAGGATTATGGCATTTTCAGTGGTAGGATTTCATACGAGACCAAGACATAGAAGCTACTTACATATCTATAGGAACCTAATTTAGAGAACAACTATTCATATCCAATGATGGGGAATTCACCTAAAACCGTTCTCATTTCCTTGGACCAATTATTTATGCCTTGCAACAAAAATGGATCTGATACCGCTTGGTATTGGGAAACTTTGTAGTTTAGTACCTCTAAAAATTGGAAACTCTTATGGTGTTTCTCTGTAACATAGCTAGCCACTAGACTAAGCCACGCTACCTCGAAATTGTCACCTCAAGGATGCTTTGAAAATGAATTTGTAACATACCCGATACAACGAATACCAAAACGATTTTCCTGGATACAGATATGAAATGTACCAATTGCTTGGGTACTTCCAAATTCTCTCTCTTGGATTGATTTTGAATTTCTGTTTCAATATTTAATTAATATAGAACATGAATCCAAGCATGGAATTAACCAAAACATGATAAACCATAAAATAATTCTTAAACATATTCCATGCACAACATTAAAATCAAATAAGAATATCATAAAAACATCATCTTAAAGATAATAATAATACACAATAGAATATAAATATATAAGAAAACAAAGATAAAACTTATCATTCATTAAACCATCCACCAATTGGTTGTAGACCAAGGGAGGTCTTCCCAACCATAGACATTATGGTTCCAAATCTCAACCATAGGACACGTACGATCCAAAGTTATGCATCCACAAGGATAGGTCCTAGGTCGACCCTACACCCAACAATTAGCTAATAGGCTCTCAAGTTTTCCCAACCACAAAACAATCCTAATTTCCATCTCTCTTCCCTCTTCAACATGCACAACACAAATAAATGAACCCCTTTATATGCCATATAGTCCCTCAGGTTGTTCTATTTCTCTGCAAGGATCCAATATAACTGGTCAGGGAATATCGATGTTGGAAACTCCAAGGATTCTCAGTTGTTGACAATTCTTCTAAAATTGCCACTAATCTCATGCACACATGCATCCATTCGCTCCTAGAATAATCAATAATTCCTCATATCCATCTAGTAATGTCTCTCTAGCTCCAACCATTCCTTTCCATTCCCATACCAAGAGCACGCAAATGAGCAAGAGTGAGGAATATGAGTGATTGAATGATTAACCCCCCAAAATTAATGATCAACAAAGAAACCCCCAAACATCCCACATGAAAGGTTTATATAATTACAATAACCCAGAACCACATGGCCTCCCTCAAGAAGCTCTTGTAACCACTTCCTCAAATAAAACCAAGATGGGTGAGTAAAATAATAATAAAGGACTTAGCACCTTTATCCCCCTCTCTCGTGGAATCATATCCCCCTATCTCTTTTCCTTGTATGTCTTTCGGCTAGTGATTTGTTTTATCAATATATATAGAATTATTACATTTCTACTCACTCTAACCCTTTCAACATACTGACTCACTAGCCTAAGTCATATTTACATAATATATTCTAGTTCATAGAGATTAGAAATGAGGTGTTACAACCCTCTCCCCTTAACTTTTCATTGTCCTTAGTGAAAAACACCATACCGATGTTCTTAATATTACAAGGCTAGGCTCTTCGACCTTTAATTCATAGAAGAAGTCTAGCCAAATTCTTATATACATAGAAACTCCAGCCTAAAAACATGCATACATAGGCAGTCTGGACCAAAACACGTATAAGGATTTTACAATTTTATATTTTTGGCAGCAATCCAACCAACAAAATCTCATTCCCCATCAGCCTGCACAACCTAATAAAGTGTTCCACCTTCTCTTCTTTTCAATCCTTTAGGATATTCCACTTCTCTTCAAGGCTTCAATGCACTTAGCCAAGAATTCTTAGACTTGATTCCTCAGTAACTCCAGCTACAGGAAGTCCACTAGACTTTCTTCATTCCTTTCCTTTGTCCTTGAGATTGATTTCCTTCTGCTTCTCATATTCTTGATATTTCATCTTCAATAGCCAACATATCATCTTTATTACACACATACAATCATCATGAAATATCATTATAACAATTTTCAATCATAAATGTCAAATCTATTTTATACAGGAAAACATAATTTCCCAAGCATGAGCTTCCTACTCATAATTATTTTTGTCTTGCAGTGGTAGATGTTAGTATTTATTATGGATTAGAATAGTGCCATGCCCAATACCATTCTTCCTACATTTTTCTCAACCTTCACTAAGACAAACCAACTGTTAGTATATCATAACAATTTTTATTTTCTAAAATTTGTTTTATATAGGAAAATAAAATTCCCCAGGAATAAAGTTTTTTCTCATAATGTTTGGCTCTTGCTGTAGTAGAATTTGTTCTTGTTTATGGGATTGCATCCTTTCCATTTCCAATACCATACTCCCTACAATTTCCTTAATTTACACACAATGAAACAAATTGTCAGTAATGTTTAAATTCCAATTTCCAAAACTGTTTTATACAGAAAATACAAATTGCCATACATGAGATTTTGTTCATAATGTTTGGCACTTGCAATAGTAGAGACCATCCTTCCTTATGGTATTACATCATTTCCATATCCAATACCACTCCACTTGTAATTTTCCACAACCTTCACTCAACCAAACAGACTGTTAGTATCATGCACATTATCATTCTATCTTTGTAACACTTTAACAACTCCAAAAGGTTATCTTAGAAATGTAACAAACTAACAATTCAATCACCTTTAGATAGTATTCATATTAAATATAATTCATCTATCCATCATTATTTATTTTCAACACCACATGCCTTTCATAATGCAACATGTAATTACCAATAAAATAAAAATCGATGTGCCAATACCCATGGCCACATCTACATAATGCATCCCTGCGTTGACTACATAATACCACATAACTATGTCATGCACTCCACCATGGTGAGTTGGATGGTCCGGGCAATGCCTCAACACATCATCCAAACTCTTCTCCATACTTTCCGACTATTTGGATACGCTCCTATTCAACCCATTCACAACACAAGTAAACATAATTCCTAAATTCTCTTCACTGTCGGAAAAGAGGTTGCAGTACAAACATCAATTGTATAGGGGAAACCATTGAACAATCACATACTTCTATAGACCTTCCATATTTGACTATCTCATGGTCTCACACATGACTATCTCTATGGGTATTAATTGTTATAGCATGAATATGTCTCTTGATTTGACCCGATTATGATCTAATAACCAATCATAATACAATATGAAACTAAATTTTAATTAAATGCATTCTAGCATCAATGACATTTATATACTCAAGGATTTTGGAAATTACATATCAATTTAAATCTTGAAAATTTGACTGAGGGAATTCTTACCTCAATTCCCTTCAACATTTATGCAACAAAAGCAACCAAATGCATACCTTCATGGTTTTTATCAACCTACTTGATGCTACCTGATCAAATGGTATTTGTAGAAGCTCACATTCTTCCTCCATCCTTTTTATCATTATTCGTACCACAATCATGGGTCTTCACCATCCTATATCTTTAACCATGTTATATCATTTTTCTTGAATACATGATTCATCATTAGTCATACTCAATTTCCATAACATCATTATTGCATGTATATAAAAACAAAATATTATAAGTCCACAATCATTCCATATGCATATCCAAGCATGAACATATGCATAAATGCACATCCATATGCACCAAGCATTCACTGTCAGCATGCTTACTAATTCATAGGAATTCTAACTTCATTGTATGCATTATGATCTCTAGTACATTTATGTTTTAGTTCATTTATTTATTTATTTATATTGTAGTTGGTTTTCCTTGAATTTATTTAGATCCTTGCTTCCTTTTGTGCTCTCATTCTACTCATCTACATTACTAATCCCTACTCATTTGAAGTATTGTTTTCTGGTCTGAACACTTTCCATCCAAGTTCCAAGTCTTGTTCATTCTACAATCCAACCAAGGTGTTCTATTTGTATCAACTTATCTTTGGAATACATATCCAAACTTTGTGTTTATCAAGCATTCCAACACCTTAGAATGAGGTAGCTCACAACATTCCATCATTCTACTACTACAACATCCTTGAATCAACTTAACCATAATAATTACACATCCCCACTACTACTTCTAGCTATCCATTGGATTTTCCAATTTTAGGAATAATTCTCTTCACTTCATTTAACAATTTCTTGGGAATCCATACTTTTCCCACTCAATACCACTCCCAGTGGAAGTCTATTTTTCATTCAGTGGCACTTTTCAAGTTAAAGAACCTTCATTATACTATCCCCGATTTCTCTGCATTGGTATCCTGCTTCCACTGTGAACTATGATATCAGAAGGGGATTTTATGATCTGAGTACTTTTAGACAAGGTAGCTAATTCATAGCTAGAAAATACTTCTCAGGAACTCCTGTTCATGGCACATAGAGATGATTCAAACCTCACCTCCCAAGCTCCTTGTTTTCTTTCACATCAAGCTTACAATTATCTACACATTTCTACCTTCAAGGATATGGAATCTTACTTTCCTTTCTATGCCCATGAATGGAATTCTTCACCCACTGGATTCATGTAATATGTGAGGATTCTTTTTGCTATGCCTTGCAATTCATTCACACTCAGTAGCAGTTGAATAATAATTCTTTAGTTTCAATTTTCATGAGCTCTTTATCCACTTTTCATTACTTGACATGTAGCTCTTTATTTCCTCAACCAACTTCTACAAGCTATGACATGATTCCATGACTCTGATATCCAATCCTAGGCTTGAATTTATATGATTATACCTCTAATTATGCACAGTGTGCAAGAAACCATTTTTCTTAGAATTATACATATTATAGAAATTTTGTCAATTAATGCTACAGGTCCTTTTTTTAGCTCAATTCATGAAGAATTATGTCATATTTCTCCCAATTATACTAATTCCCAGTTATTCTCCTCCAAATCATCTTTCCAATAACTATTCTTATGCCCCAATACAACCTCTGAGTTGAAAGTTATGCCTTCCCTAAAAAGCCATTTTCACCTTATTTGTGCATTTTCTCCGTTGGTGTAATTTAATTAAAAGGACAACTTTTGTCAACTATATAATAAATTATGTCAGGAACTAGAGAAAATTTGTATAATACATAGATAATAATAACGACAGGGAATTCATAACAACTCTCATATTTTCAATCTGATTCTCCATTCAAAAACTATTGTAATCTAGAAATGACAACTTTGTCACTTTTCACCCCTTTTTCAAGACTTGATTTTTTTTAGCAAGACTGACTATCACACAATATGTGCACTTTTGGAAAAATTTCACTAAACTAAAGTTTGTTTTCTTAATGGGTTTATAAAATGTTGAGTAAGTAAAATTTTCCAGTTTTGTGATTTGGGCTCACTTTTCCTCTGAAAATCTCAAAATCCCTAAAAAGTGGCCCAAAATAGTGGATTTTGGCCTATTTCAGCATCCCCATTCCAATCCCCTCATAATTTATTCAATTCCTTCATGGATTTTTTCCGTGTCTAATTTCTAAACTCTCCAATAATTTTAGCTTAATCTGGATCTCTACAAATGATCTGAACCTAGATCTTTAAAACCATTATTTTGTAATTTCTGACAAATCCAAGACAAAATGGATAGTGGCCCTATCTGGAATTTTTGTAGATATTATCTATGTAGTAAAAACCTAAAATTTTCTTCTCAATCTGACTTACTATGCTCTAGTTATGGCCAAAATAATAAAATGGCTTTAAACTAGTTTTTTTTTTTTAAACTAAATGAAAATGTTGGCTATTTGTACATCTACTGAGTGGATGATGACCTAGCAGTGACATGACATCAGCCAATGGCCCACCATCCCACCAGGGAATGCTTCTTTTTCTCCTATATTTATGCACCCCCTGATCCCTGACCACCGAGCCATCGATCCACTGAGGTCAGCTTCCATACTTCATGTTCTCGACATTCAGTCCAACCCGACCACCAAGACACAAGTCTATCGACCCACTAATTCAATTTCTAAAAAATCTCGTGATCCAACGTCAATCCAGTCCAACCACTGGGACAACTAGGCTGAAGCTTCCATATACTTCTGCTAATCATCTATGGTTCGATCCACCATCCCACTAAGACATTGGTCACCTCACACACTTCTATCCGAATTTGATCGACTCTAGGTTGTTTCAATGAGCCCCCAACCCACCACAAAACTTGTATATATGACTTCCATCAACTCTTTGGTCACTAGCCCATCAACCACCGGTGTGAACATCCCTCAATAGATAAGTGACCATTGGTTTACTGGCCTATTGGGCCACTGTTATACTGAGCCATTGACCCACTGGTCGTCCTGTGCAACCTCCATCTGTCTCTCTTTCAGTTGACCCTGGTTCAATGAACATGCTTTTCTCATGGGTTTGGCAACAAAAGTTACAACACATGTAAACTTCATAAGTTTATGTTTCTTCCTTTATCACACATAATTAATGTAAGGTTTCCTTTTCATTATAAATAGATTATTCAAGCATTTCCCCATGCATGTGGGATAAAATAAATGAGGATATCATAGATCTATGGAAGAGATTCCACAGGGAAGTTAAATTTATGATAGTTGTGCGCAGTCTTCTTGCAAGGAAAATTTTATGATTCTCATGGCCAAATTGAGCAAGGGAGGGATCAATAGAATTTCAAGTCCATGAGGATTCACTTGTGCATTGTTTATATGGTTGGAAATATAGCGTTAAACCACAAAATCCTCCTCTCCAACATTGTTTAAAACAATGCAATTTCCTTCAAAAGAAAAAAAATCCTCATGCAAACAACTTATGTTGTCCTATATAAAAATAATTAATTACGAAAGAAAAAATCAGTCCTGTAGTAGGTCCTTGAAGGTGCAGTGTTGTAACCTACAACTATGATACCAATTTGTAACATACCCAACTATTGGACTAAGACATGCTACCTCAAAATTCCCACCTCAAGGATGCTCTGAAAATCAATTTGTAACATACCTGGTACAACAAATACCAAAATGATTTGCCTGGATACCGATCTGAAACATACCTGTTGTAATCTAGGGAAAATTAGGGAGTGTTACTAGTAGAACCTTACATAGCCATCATAGAGATACACGTATACACATAGACATATATAGAGACATACACAAGTAATGAGATCCCAAAGAACAATCCTTTTATTATATGATAGATAATACAACACAATTACATATAAATTCTCACATGAAGCTATCTGAGCCTTCATGCGCTTATCTATTTATACCTCTATCAAGAAGTTGTAACTACTTAACTGCCTGGGTCGGTCGGTTTACAAAGACTCTGACCAAATTCTATTTCTAACTATGTCGATCGACTGATAGGTTCTAAGTTGATCGTTGGGTCTAGTTGATAGGGTCAACTAGCCCCTACAAGATCTCCCCCCACCTCAATTACTTGCTCGTCTCGAGCAAGTGGGGGTCATACAAAATATTTTTTTCACATTTTGATTACAATATTACAATATGGAGAAGTATAAGATGAAGAGAGAAAGAGAAACATGTAAGAAGAGGAGACAAAATCTTTATATGATTGGTCGACTGAAGCTACTATTTCTGACTATGCTGTTGTGTCTAGCTCTCTACCACTGGTCGAATCAACTGCATCTTGTATTCCTGGTTTTCTTGTGTTTTACTAGGTTGAACATATCATTTTTGTGTGAGTATGATGCTTCTTGGATACCATTACAAACTTTTGATTTCCTAATACTCTATTTTGGCGTCACCCGTGGTTTGGTTTCCCAATCACTTCTTCTGGCCCTGGAGTGTTTTTTGGAAGGTTTTTTCCAAATTTTATTTTTGCATATAGCACAAGAAACACTAACTTTTTCTAACTTGACCAATGGGTTTTGGAAAACCCAAAGCATCCCTACACACCTTTATGTGAAGGGAAAATTCCTCTTCTCACATCTGGACCAAGATGGTTGACCTGCTTCTGAATTATGGAAACTTGATCCAGGAGGGTCGTCAACTGCTAGCTTTGTCCAAATTATGTTTTCTTCTCTAGTAATTAGCTTTCTACAGAGTGAATTTTCCCCTTACTTGGATTTTTTATATAGAGTTTAGGTTCATAATATTGAAGCTAGCTCAAACTGGTAGAAGAATTTCTCTGCACATGGTTCGATTTCCCCAGATTGCGAAGTACATGAAAAGGAGGTAGCCACTGATTCAAATCATGTTGTTATGAATGCAACTTATTTTAGGTACAATAACAGATATAGATTATCATAATTGGGTAGTTCCTGAATGTGTGTGTTGCCTTTTGCACATTTATATCCCTATGGTTGTTGAACATATTCTCTTGCAAACTCCCTCGTGCGATAATCTTGGTGTTTTCTTCTTGAACATTTCCAATGATAAGATAATTTGTAGGTGGTTGTGGCATAATTTTCATTATTACGTCGATCATTATTTATTCTGTTATTATTATGCATCTTTTCCTTTCATGAATTGAATGTGCTTATTTTGCTGACATCGACATCTCTTCAACCAACTCTTTTTCGGGTTCGACTGACAAGGCCTCAATTGTTGAAGCATGGTCGATACATGAGCCGACCGACATGAGTTCTTGAACCCTCTTTATTACTATATTGACTTAGTCAATGTTGGTGAAGGATTGTTTGTTTGTTTATTTTTCTAATTTTTACTGAGTCTAAATGGTGTCATCTTTTTTCATGCCAATCATGGTCTCTTGGTTTGTGTTCATATGATCTTCACTCATCTCATCTATGCTCACTTGGACCATGCTCACTTGCTCTTGGACTGATCCTTTCGCTTGATTATTTTATTATGAGTATTTTTCTTAAGTCGGTCGATGGCATAGAACGTCGAGAATATCTTCTGCTACTTTGTCTCGGGCTTGACCAATGGCTACTTTCTCTCTCCATTTTACTTTATTGCTACTTTTCGTTTAGTGTTATGGATTTTATTTAAATACTTTACTTTTCATTTTTTTATACCTGAATTTATCTAACTACTTTTTTGTTTATTAATTTTAAGCAAGGTTTATTTATTATAAGCATGTTTAGTTAGTTTAGTCTATTCCTTTTGGAAACTCCCTGTTATATTTTTCCAACAGGGTTCTTTTCTTTTATACCTAATATTTCTTTAAATGGGCACCATTAATTAATTTCTTAAATGGATTCCTCAATGATGTTCTAAGTTGAACTGCTCTAGTCAATCGAATATCTTCCACCACATAAGGCCCCAACCATGTTGTTTCCAATTTTCTAGGTTTTCCTTTTATATCACTGTCATACAGTAAGACTATGTCTCCCTCTTTTATATCCCTTTCCTTTAAGTGATGTTCATGCCACACTTTTTGTTGTTTATTCGAACCTCTTGGTGATGGATTTCTATTAACCTCTCTTCTTCCATCTTGTTTAGTTGGTATAGTCAGTCATTCATGTTTTTCCTCTCATTAAAAGTTTCTATAGCTGCGACCTTATCAGAATTAGTCCTAAATTGTAGTGGAATAATGACTTCCTGGTCATAGAATATCTTGAATGGAGTATGTCTAATTAATATTTTGAATGATGATCTACATGCCCAGAGGATTGCATGAATATTATAATCCCAATCATCTTTATCAATGCCATAGATCTTTGTAAGTCCCTTGTGTAATGTTTTATTAAAAGATTCAATTACCTCATTC
>JASDQU010306426.1:103785-143129 GCA_032191745.1 Picea mariana | reverse complement strand
TTCGTTTAACTATAGAGATAGTAAAAACTGAGTTTGATCCTCCAAGACTTAAAGTAGTTTCTATACATTCTACAATGATTTATATGGATTGAAGCTTCGCATTTTCTAGTATAAAAATGGTAAGAAATAAATGTCTTACAATAGCATGTTGATTAATAGTACTTTCGATATTCCAATTTCGATTTTTCTTATTATACAAAAATTGAACAATAGAGTAAAATCATAGAGAATAAATATGAAGAGAAATAAAATAATCAATATACTGATATATAGAAATTTAAAGCTAGGTGTACTGATATATATATTTCTTGTAATAAATCACAAAATTTAGAAAGTGACAACATAAACCATGTATACACATACATGGGTCTTCTTTTATACAAACATATAATTTCCCTTTGGTGAAATAAATAAAATGTAGATTACAAATGCATAATAAATGTGTTTTGTAAACCAAATCTCCATACATGAACTCGAATACCTTTTTCTCATCAACTAGGATTTATTACCTTTTTCTCATCAACTAGGATTTATTGGTGATGATATGAAACCTATAGGAAATAAAGGAAAAAAAAGGTGATTAGTATTATGTAAACTGAAGGAGAATGATGAATAATTTATTAACAATCATACCTAAACTTACCTTCCATATTCGAAACCTTATTTATGTTGATCTCCAACACATAATTTCATTTTTTTTTGTATATTAAGTACATTTTCTTTTTAATTTTATTGGTGATGATATGAAACCTATAGGAAATAAAGGAAAAAAAAGGTGATTAGTATTATGTAAACTGAAGGAGAATGATGAATAATTTATTAACAATCATACCTAAACTTACCTTCCATATTCGAAACCTTATTTATGTTGATCTCCAACACATAATTTCATTTTTTTTTGTATATTAAGTACATTTTCTTTTTAATTTTGTTGGAATCTGGTGACAACTAATTCCTCCACAATCACATTTTAGATCCTATTATTGAGCGTTGGTTGTAACTAATTACACTAACTTAGAATTTGAATTTGGATATGACCACATTCAATAATCCATTTCTAGTGTAAATTATTATAAATCCGTGTATGTTCGTAGAGGCTGAGCAAAGTGACATGAATGGAGTGATCATGTTGTAATCTTCACGCTTTGAACAATAAGAGAATCGATACATGATACATGCTTGGTGGGCATAGCCCGAAGTTGGGAGAACCACGTAACCTTCGTGTGTTTTTGTTTGATCTATTTCTTATGAAATGTTTCTGCTAGATACTAGTTTTTGATTTGGTGGATAGGGTTAAAAAATGGTATCAGAGTGTTGTTGTATTAGCACAGATCTGAATTGAGGAGATGAATCTTTGCGGACAGATTGGATCTCAGAAAACTTTTTTAGCAGTAGTCCTCAGATTCTCTTCGGTTCCCACCACGAATATTCATAGATGTTGGCAATTGCTCTTCTTTTTCCTTTGCGATTGGGAGACACTTTATCCCATGCAGTGGCAGTCGGTCTCTTCAGATTAAAACCAGAAAAGCTCACTTCCTATTTTCAACTGTGAGAATGGTTGCAGCTACATGAGTGGACACAATATGACAAGTAGATGTCGGTTTTAAAAAGGAAAATTGGATCTGATAGAGGGAGCATTATTTCCAGGTCAGCGCTAGGCATCCCTAGTGAAGGGAGTGTTGATTGAAGGAATATTTGTGATTTATAAAAATATAAAAATCAATGTATGTCTATGGTCGAGGAGAGGGCATTGGTTCTATCCATTCGCACAGTGTCGAAGCAGACTGCCACCCACTGCCAGCAGCCCTCATCTACTTAGTCCCGCAAGCAATGCAACATAGACTCTTGTATGATCGTGTATGCCTGTTGTATGGCCGTGTATGCCCATATATTCTTGATACTCCTTTATATGCAGTGATCGTTGCCTTGTTTTGCCGATATTTCCATGGTAAATATATTACGGTAAATTTTGTGAAGATTATGGGCATATTCAGAAACGAGGATGTGATCCAGAGATACAAAAGGGTGAGGTCCACTGGTACTGTTGGGCTTGTGATTTGGTTGTTTAATGATGATGATTGAATCCTTTTTGTACCTATATTATATGTATTGATAACCACTTTGAAGACGTTTTCAAAGGACATTGTATCAATTCATTGTGGGTCTACAAATGGTATGTGCAATTGATGTTTTGCAATGGTTTTGAGTTAAATTCGATTTTATTTAATGTTTATAAGGATCTAATGCATGATCTGTGTGTCACAGGATGAATTTGCAATGCAATTTTCCATCTAGTAGCTTGTTTGGCACTTCATCCAACACCCAATCCGGTACTTCATCCGACACTACAACCAGAACTGCATCTAGCACTTGGAGCATAAGCGAGCTGGTGGTTGTTATATTGGTAGCCTATGCTGAGCGAATCGCCGACATGGGTTTTGTTCACCCTCGTGGCCTCCAGCTACTGATATCTTGACATCTTGGATCAAGTAGTTATGCTAATCGTTGAGTGGCTCGTTTAGTTTCTAGAAGCTAAAGGTTGTTCGCGGGCATTTAATGGGATTTAACATTTTTAGAGGAGGTCGACCCTTCCAGTGGTCGAGATATTGAATTGTAATCATTATAAATACCACCAGTAGTGGCCACACAAGAATTGTTAGAATCCATGTTGGTGTGTAACTCAGACATTTCCATAAACTTGTTTTAAGACTGTGTTTTTTAATTTAATACGAGAACTGTGTTGATTAAGCTTGTGATTTGTATTTGAGGAATAGCCACGACCTATTGGGGGGCCCACCAGTGGTATCGGTGAATACTTAGATAGATAGCTTGCATATTTCATTTGTGTAATTATTATTTACTTCATTTCCATATTATATGTGTGTTGTTATTTTAAATGATGTGTGTTTGTTGTTTATCATTTAATTGTTTAAATTCCCTTTTGCAGGTTGCTTGTAGGAGATTGCTATCTATTATGTTGTGCATTTTATTTATTAGTGAATGGATTGCAAGCTACTAACCTTGTTATGTGTTAAATGTTAAATTGAATTTATGTAGGTTAAAACATAGTAGTTAGAACATAGTATTTGTTTAACACAGACTACACAATTTATTTTACAAAGTTTCGATGGATTAATAAATGCAAGTTTTGTTAATTGATTTAGTTGTCAATTTTAGTTACGCTTTCATGAATATATTTTGATTATCAATCTTGCTGTATTATGCGAAGATAGAAGTAGAATTTGGATTATGTCTTTACACACATTTTAATTTGAAATCTAAGTTTTTAATAATAGGATTAGCTTAGTTTAATTTATGAATTTCCAATTCTAGATTTGAATTGCAATTTAATAAGAAGTTTGAATTTTAATTAAGTTTTTAATCTTCAGTTTATAGCCTTGTGAATTTACATGAGTTAGCATAAGAGTGCATTTGAATTAAGAAGAATAGTGTTTTCTTATCATTGATGATTGATATATGAAATTGATAGATCACATGGATTTTCAAGATAGTTAATATTTCTTGTATGATGGCTAAGCTCTCGTTAGATTTCTTGACTCATACTTTTAATTTCTCCATAGAAGTTAATATTGAATTCATTCCTCTTGAGATATCACTAATCATTAGATTCCATCGTGGTGTTATCAGGAACCGAAGATATAATCATCATATTTGAAGTTTCTTGTTATTGTAGATTAAGAATAGATTTTGATTAATCTCTGAATACTGTCATGATGCTTTTGTTTAAGTGGGTTAAGACTTATGTTTGCAGATTAGAAATGATTATGAGTTTTGTATTAAGAATAGTGTTTATTTGCTAAGTAGTTTTGATTAGTTTACTTGTTGAATAGTTTTGATAGGTTTACTTGCTGAACAAGATTCAGTAGGTTAGTTGTTTGATTGTTTATTTGTTTACTTGTTTATGCTCATTAGATTGAATATATTGAATAGATAAATTTTTGTTGTTGTTTCTCATTAAGTTGAATAGATTGGATAGACTTGTTCAAAGTAGGGTTTTGATATGCTTCTTTAGGAATAGTCCATCAATCCATTGTTTAAAGTTTCTTAGGGTAAATATTTCAAAGTTCTTTAATAGGGTTTTCCCATTGATAGTATTTTGTTAAGTAGATTAACCCTTAGTTAGACAATCTCCTTAGTTATATCATGCTTCCTCTATATTTTCTTCCTTGGCAGATACAGTGCTACAACTCTAATGTTACTCACCCCGGGTTGAAAATTTAATTGAGGGATTTAGTGCATATAGAACATCCATCATTTTTGGTGTCGTTGCTAGGGAGTTGTCTAAAGGTAGGAAATAATTTCGAGATAAATCATTTCTGAACCTTAGCATTAGTTTGGTGGTGGGGGAACTTTCAGACGAGTGGTAAGAACCTACACAACTGTTATAGCATGTTCCCCCAAACCCAATGGTAGATTTTCTTTTTGTTTTCTTTCATGAACAAACCTAGGGACCAAAAGGGCAGATACATTAAAACCAAATAAAACCTTTCGACCAAGGTTCCTTCCGAACTTTTCGAGGGAAGGAATATTCCACTCATAAAATCCACAGACCAATACAAAAAAGAAGGAGATAGCTCAACCCAAAGAGCTAAAGCAGTCTCTGAAGAGACTAAAACAGGGAGCACTATAGAACAAAAAATTGAAGGATCAATAGTAGTGGGATAGGAGGAAAAACCGCTCAAGCCTTCCATAGAACCAACCAACACAACCTTTGTTTTTTGACCACCATTAGGAGACCCTAACTTTGTAGACATCACAGACCCTGAACAAGTGAATACTTTGTTTGGTAGTTCAACCAATACAATTGTTTCTCAAATTGACACAGAAACTTTCGCACCAATAATATCAACTCGCTCGAGTAGATTCCTAGACATCCAAGTAGTAGGAATGCCTTCCCATCACAGGGATACCTTTCTTAGAAAAGAACCTTGGGATACTTTGTTCTCTTCAAGGATAAAACCATTTAGGTACTCTCTTTTTGGAAATAAAACCAGTATGGATGACCAAGAGGATCACAACAATGTAAGACACGAGGAGGGAGAATAAGCTGGAAACCAAACCGAAACCACCTTCAGGTTTCCAATTTTGGACACCACACAAAATGTCAAAATGAAAAATATTCCCCTCTCAGTACTGCCCACCTTTTATGCTAAAAGCAATGAAGACCCCAATACCTTCCTATTTGAGTTTGACATATTGTGTAGGAGATACAACTACTTACAAGATGCCCAGAAACTAAAACTCTTTCCTGCCACCCTCAAGGACTCTACACTAAGATGGTTCATCGGTTTGGGAGAGTCCATCATTAGGTATTGGGAAGCCATGAAAGATATATTTCTTAATAAATACCAAGATTACTTCAAATCTAAGGATTCACATAATGATATTTTCAAAATCCAATAGTTAGAGGATGAGAATCTCGAAGATTATATGGAACATTTTGCTTAATATCATAGAAATCAAAGTACCATGACCTTCCAGATGATGCAGTTAGGGCTCTTTTACTTAATGTGATTTCATAGGAATATCTAGAGATACTTAAATTGATGGCATAAGGTGACATCTCCCATAAACCATTTTCCAAAATCTGTGAAATGTGTAATAATTACTCGAGGAGTAGAGATAAAAAAGGAAAGAATGTTCGAGATCCTTATAGTAAAAACTTAAAACCAATTAGTTCAGGTGGTATCACAAGACTAGAGATAGATAACCTTTTATAGAACTTCAAAACATATATCTTAAGCACAATAGGTTCCCATTTGGATACCTTAAATATTAAAAAGAAATAGGAGGAGGAAAATGCAACAATGAGCATATTTTCCCCAAGATGCAGGAGGAAGCATTCCTCAAGGGAATTCCCATTAGATATCATTTTAGTTTGTGGATTTCGCACAGAGGACCACTCAACTCAAAAATGTCCATCATTGTTTAGTTTTTTAGTCATCTATAGAAGTGGGGATCCCGGGGAGTCCTCTTATGCACCTAGGAAGCCATGGAAGCCTAGGAATCATCCTACATAACCGTATCTATAGCCTCAAGTTCCACCCTATTATCAACAACCACAACAATGGAACTCACCAAGTTGGAGAAAATGGTCTACACAGTATCACCATCCTTGGATTCAATGATGGAGAGGAGGGCATAACCATGGGAACCATCAAGCTCCACCTGTCCCTATGCCCAACCATTCTTACCCTCAGTTTCCACCGAACATCCCGCAGCTTCTGCCAAGTTTTGTCCCACCACCTTTACCTCCTATTCAACAACAACTACAACAATAACATAATGAAAGCTGCCCAAGACCGACATTATTATCGGCACAACTAGTTCCCAATGCCAATAATAATCCCACTCAACCTGTTCACAATGTTGAGATGTAGGCTTTTTCGACATATTTTATTTCTCCTGTTCCATTGAAGGATATTCAAATGAGGTCGAAAAATGTTTTGGACAGGCAAAGGCCCTCAATATTCATCGAGAAAGAAGAAGAAGATGAAACCCCCAAACAACCCATGGATGACACTAAGTGGGAAGATTTTATTATTCCTAAAGGCCAAGAACCAAAGCTTCCCCAAAATGAAACTTCACAAATTATGAAGGCCCCTCCTTATCCAAAAAGATTAGTAATCGAGAAACCTACCACCTGGTCGGAATTCAACATCTTGAATGAATTGAAGAATATTTGTGTCAAAATTCCCTTTCTTCAAGACATTAAGGATATTACAATATACAATGAGGTGGTCAAAGAATTTTATATTAAGAAGCCAGGAAGGAAGCATAAGGATACTCGAACAATGCATTTGATAGGACAACTTTCTGAGTACATATCAGACCAACCTAAGGTCACAAAATATGGGAACCGAGGAAACCTGTGACTATAAACATTAATGAGGTTTACATCGAGAAAACTCTCATATACCTAGGGGAAACCATCAATGTTATGACTGTTACTACCTTGGAGGAAATGCAACTAAAACCTCTTCTTAGACCTACCCCAACTATTTTGGAATTAGAAGATAAGACAAGGGTTATACCTAAAGGAATTTTGGATGAAATAATAGTTACTTTAACCTCATGGGAGTATCCAGTAGACTTTCTTATAATCCACTCAAAGGATACTACCAAAGGGCATACCGTTATTTTGGGAAGACATTGGTTAGCCACAACCAATGATTTTATCGGCTGTATAGAGGAAGAAATGACCATCTCAAATGGAATCTCTATCCAGAAGCTCACCATATATCCATCGGCCTAACCTATCATGGAGAATATATAGTGTATTGAATGTCCATATGAGAATGAGGATTGGGAAGAGCCTGTATTGCCAAGTGATGATTCCTGGGCACTTCAAGAGCACATAATGGACAATGTGCTTAACCAATTTATTTATGCTATCACATGTGTTGATTTTCCACACTAGTTTCCCCAATTTGAGTACATATTTGGGGAAGAATTTCAGGAACAATTGGACCCATCAATTTCATATTCTACATATTTTATTTTTGAGATAGATGAGTCTGCCACATCTTATATCATGCCCTATGAAATTAGTCTAGGAAAATTTCTACATATAAATTTTGAACTAGATGCAGACCAACAAAATCAATTAATAAGTGTCCTTAAATAAAAATCAGGGGAATTCACTTGGGAATACACTGACATGAAGGGCATACACCCTGACACATGTATTCATGACATATATACCCAGGGGGATGTAACACCTGCTAGGAAACCCCACAAAAGGATGAACCCAACACTCTAGGATATAGTAAAAGAGGATATCCAAAAGTTATTAAATGTCATATTCATTTATCCCATCTCCGATAGTAAATGAGTATCCCCTCTTGTAGTGGTTCCAAAGAAAGTAACTGAGAAACGGATAATTTGTGTTGATTTCTGAGAGCTTAAGAAAGCCACTCTGAAGGATTATTTTCCTCTTCCTTTCATTGACCAAGTCTTGGATACCCTGTCAGGAAAGAAATATTTCTCCTTTTTAGATGGATATATAGGGTACAATCAAATTCTCATATCACTCGAGGACTAGGACAAGACTACCTTTAGTTGTCCTTGGGGAACCTATGCCTATATGGTCTTACCATTTGGATTGTGTAATGCTCCTGCCACATTTCGACGAGCAGTACTAAGGACATTTGTTGATCTTATTCATGATTGTGTGGAGGTATACATGGATGAATTCACAGTATATGGAAATTCTTACTAGGAAGCCTTAGATAACTTATAAAAATTCCTTATCAAATGCCAAGAAATGAACTTGTCTTTAAGTCATGAAAAATGTAAAATGTTGTTGACTGAAGGAGTGGTTCTAAAACATCACGTTTCATATGAAGGGATTAAAGTCGATCCTGCTAATATTGAGTTCATCGTCAGAATTCCACCTCCCAACACTTAGAAAGAGGTGAGAATCTTTCTTGGACATTCTGGATACTACCGACGGTTTATTGAAAATTTCACAAAGATTTTTTCACCCATGTTTGGATTGTTAATAAAGGATGTTTATTTTCCTTGGATTGATCAATGTCAAAACGCCTTTGAAACTCTGAAAGCTAAGTTGTGTGTGGCACAAGTTCTTAGGGGGCCCAATTGGGATCTCCCATTTCACATATTAACTGATGCCTCTGACACTGCAATAGGAGGAGTATTAGGGCAGAAAGAAGATAAACTTTCCTATGTCATTTACTTTTTGAGCAAGAATATTTCCCCTGCTAAGTTAAACTATACAATCACCTAAAATGAATTCTTGGAAATAGTTCATGCTATTAATAAGTTTCTCCACTAAATCATAGGTTACAAATTATTTGTACACATAGATCACTCTTCCATTATATTTCTCATGAATAAACCCATTACTAATTGTTGAGTGACTAGGTGGCTCCTGCTATTTCAAGAGTTCAATTTCACCATCCCTGACTAACCTGGGAAGGAGAAATTGTTAGCTGATTTTCTTTCATGCATAAAAAAATGAGAATGATGATATTCCCGTAGATGATATTTTCCCAGACGAGCACCTTTTTCCCCTTTCTATAAACACCCCATGGTTTGCAGATATGGAAAACTATTTATCTACTAGGAAGTTATCATCTCATTTGTCACCTCATGAAAAGCATAGAATTATTACGCAAAGTGCCAATTACTCTTGGGTTGGACATGACCTTTTTCCCACTAGTCTAGACTTGATTATTCATAGATTTGTCCGAGAAGATGAGATACCATAAATCCTACAAATTTGTCATGATGGACCATGTCGTGGCATTTTTTTTAACAAACGTAAAATATATAAGGTGTTACATTCAGGTTACTATTGGCCTAGCATTTTTAAGGATGTTGCCAAGTATGTGAGGAGTTGTGATAGTTGTCAAAGGATAGGAAGACCAATGTCAGTTGAAGAAATGCCCTTGTGTTCCCAAGTTATGATAGAACCTTTCAAGAAATGGGACCTTGACTTTGTAGGACTAATTTCACCCATGTCTCATAAGAAAAATTATATTTTGGTTTGTATAGATTATGTCAGCAAGTGGGTAGAAGGAAAATCCCTATTCAGGGCTACAGAACAATCTATTGTCGAATTAATTTATCAAGACATCTTCACCCTCTTTGGTGTTCCTCGCGAAATTGTTAAAAACTGGGGCACTCAATTCACTTCCAATCTTATGAGAGAATTAATGGAGAAATATGGGATCAAACACTGCAAGTCTTCTCCATATCACCCACAAGCTAATGTTTAGGTAGGGTCCACAAAGAAAGTTTCAGAGGCTACCTTAACCAAGAATGTTCAATTGCATCATCGTTATTGGGCTGATAGGCTTCCAGAGGCTTTGTGGGCATATCATACCATCTGGAGAAGAACCACTCGGCATACCCCTTATGAGCTAGTGTATGGGAAACAAGTACTTATACCAATAGAATTCCAAGTAAGGACCTTCTATATTGCAGCAGAATTGGGATTAAACTTAGATGAGGCCCATAATTAATGATCCCTACAATTAAACGAGTTGGATGAGATCAGGAAAGATGGTATCAAACAAACGATATTAGTCCAAAACCAGAGGAGCAAGTAGCATGACATTTTTATTAAGAAGAAACACTTCGAACCTGGTGATTGGGATTTGTTGCTTAACTCTCAATTTAAAACCTTCAAAGGAGAAATCACCACTCGGTGGTTGGTTCCTTACAAGGTAGTCACCATGTATGATAATGGGGCTATGAAAATAAAAACAATTGGCGATGGACAAGTCTCCTTTTGTAGTAAATGGACACATACTCAAACTTTATCACAGACCCATTTCCAAACAAGATTTTCTACAGGTCATGTCAACTGACAAGGCATTGGCCTTAGAAGAAGGGGAAGTTCTGCCTTGTTCTTGAATGTTTTTATGAATTTTCGATTGTACATATGTAAATAATTTTGAAGTATGTTGATAGACAATTCTAGAAATTTATGTAGGTATTTATTTCACCGGGAGTAGACAGTTTCAAGAAGATATAATGGAAGTAGTTTCCTTCAAAATATTGCTATATTTAAACCTTGTTGTCCATTAAGAATCAATTCAATAAATGACTTCCAGTAATTAGCCACTTTTTTGAAAATATTTCCATCTTCTTTTTCTCAAAGAATCTTTAATAGCAATTTCTCTTAAATCTTCACCACTAGAGGATGTAAGGAAGTGATATCGTAACCATCAAAATTGGAGGTCACTCGTACAGTTTCCCAAAGAACCCTGATTAAGTGAGAAAAATATGTTTATTAAAGAGTAACAAGGAGTTCTGATTATCTCTTAGCCATGTAAAAATCACAATAACTTAAAAAAAAAAAAGTGAGTTGATTTGAAAGATACCTTTATGTTCTTTCCCAATGGTACCGTCCACTACACACTAAAAATGCTTGATTATGTCATATCTTTAGATAGGATATGTCCTCTTAAGTACCCCTTACATCAGGACGATCTCTAAGGAATATATAAAGGAGAGTCATCCTCTAACATAAATACCATCCCAATCTGAAAAAGAAAAGAAAAAAAGAAAACTTTTTTTCATAGTTGTCCCCCCATCTTCTTGCACAAATAAATCTAATATTAAAATATTAAAATATGGAGGACCATTCTTTGAGGGTGTAAGAGGCTAACCCATTGGGATACTGAATAGGTCTGTTGGAAGAGGGTACCGACCTGTGGTATGACTAGGTAAACCCGTCGAGGTACTGAACATGCTTGCTGGCAGCGTGGCATTCTACCTAGCGAGGATGATAATCTGACAAAAATAATAAATTATTAAATATTAAACTTGTCCTGATGTACAACATTACTTGTAGACAAAGATGACAAGAAGTATGTATGCTTAGGCTGAGGTTAATCAACTCCACAAAACTTCCATTGGGAACTAACTTTGAGACTATCTTGAAACTCTCTCGCCTACCTCTTCTTAACTATATATAGGATATTCTATCCTATAGGTGGGGCCATATTCTAACCTTCTCATCATACCAATATATGAAATTTATCTCTACACTTAACAAGATGTAAATCTTCAGCTATTGGGAGAATTGACTAGTTTCCTATATTTTTTATTGTGATGTGTCACAATACTTAGGAGTGGGGGAGGGGTTTCAAGAGCTCACAAATGACAAAAATTCCTATCTATAATCCATGAGAATAAGAAGTAGAATCTTTGTAAAAAAAATTGTATATTGTTTTCATGATATGGGCTATTATATCAACAATCATTTTTTATTGAAATGCTCACTATGTGTTATAAACATGTTGTATATTTCTTCAAGAGACCACTTAATTGGTTTTTATCTAGAGACTCTTCATTACAAACTATGATTACATGCCTTATAGTATGCGATATAGAGGAACACATTGTTATGACATGTGAGCACAATGGAAAAACAAGTAATAATGAAACACTCTTATCCTGTCTCTTCTCCTGTTCACTATGACTATCAAAAGTGCTTAAGACTGAGTGTTATGGATAAAACATCCATTACATGATGAAAAAATTTCATCTCGCACACGAGTACCATATGGAGTTCCATATGGAGTTTCGTATGGAGTTCCATTTGAAAGACCATATGGGGTTCCATATGGACGACTGGATGGCGCGCCATATGAAGGATCGTATGAGGTGCACACACAGTAAATGACCACAATTTCAATTAACCAGGGATCATTTTGAATTAATTTGGCTATTCATTTGTATGATGACATAGTTAAATGGAATTTGATAGTTAAATGATACAATTCTTAAACATGTTTTTATGATCAAATGTCCAAGTCGAAGACTTGGACATTGATATAATTTTCTCATCATTACGATTTCCTCCAAAAGATACTCTTTGAATTTGAAATCGACATAGTCATGCTCACACATGAAAACTCATGTGTGATGAATTCATCAAAGAATTCAACCATTTCCACCTTGAGCGCATTCAAAATCGGAGGCTTAGCTCCAATTTTTTATTTCATTCATGCATTTTTCTCATCCTCTACCCAATTGCACTCATCCTCTTTCCAATTCCACTCCTATTCTCTCCTCCACATTGTCACCATGCCAAAACGATATGATTCATCCTCCTATAATGACCTATTTTCTATCCCCGAGTTCGCATAGTGTAGGGAGGTCTTCCTTCGTGTAGGGTGGGGATCGTTCTTGGTCCATCTGTAGGGCCACGATAATGATGTTTATTTGCAATTATCCCTCAGATTCGATGGAGAGCATGGGATATCTGGCCTTCTTGGTCTCTGAGGAGTCAATTGACTCAGTGACAAAGCTTCCAAGAGTTAGAGATCGTTGGTTCAAACACCACCAGTTTCCACGATCAAGCTACAACAAGGTTTTCATGCTAGAGTTTTAGAATGTCTCTAGATATAAGGGATACTCCAAGGAGTGGATTAGAGATGAGATAATAAACCCCCTAATATTCATCACCTGAATTATCACTTGTGAAGGCATATGTTTTATTTTTAAAGCCTTCCATTTTCGATTATTAGCTCAGTTCAAATTCAATAAGCCATTGCATTTCCCTTTTTACTTCTTAAAAATTCTTGAGAAGATGTCTTCCCTTTTACAGAAGAATGTGTCCAATCCTCATAACATCCTATTCCACCATGGCCTGATCAAATTTTTGGTCATAGCCGAGTTGGAAAAACAGGGAAACACATGGGATGAATTCATTTATCAATTTTCAAACCCTCATCTCACAATCAAGACCAACAAGAAAACACTTGACCTAGGGACTGTTACTCCATCCAAACCCTATTCTCCGAAACTCCAAAGTCTCCTACTCAAGTTATCCCTCTACCGGAACAAAAGACCAAGAAACTTGTTGATACCTCTGCATCCTCATTGGGCAAGAAGACTAAAAATCCTATTGGTAACTCTCCAATGCCCTCAACATATATTGATACTACACCAAAAAGGTTACAAGAGGCAATTCAACAAGATTTCCTTATAGTCCCTACAAATAAGAGAGGAGCCAATCAATTCAAATGAGGATATTTTAAAAAAAGTACCTGGAATACAAGTGGGAAGCCTAATGTAATACACCCAAGCACTCTAGATCTGATCCAAGTATCTTCCGATCTCAAAATCCCCATAAAATACTTAGGGACGTTTCTGCAGAAGAATTGGAGCCTCATAGGGAAGAAAAATATGAATCCATTCCCCCTCATAAACCCTTTGTTACTCCTACTTCATATATGCCTACACCAGATCCCAACACTGATAGACTCTCTACATCATTCAAAGGATCCAAGCCCTCCTCTGAGATATCTAATCATACTCTAGCCATTGAAAAATTACAACAGGAAAATGTTTAGATGTTGCAACAGTTGGAAGAGAGGAAGACCATGGATAGGCATCTCCACCACGACAATGTAGTATTACAAGCAAAGGTGAATTCCCTCCAACGATTGGTTGATAAAATGACCAATGACAATCTTAACCTCCGTGCACAATTGAAACACCGCAAGAGGGCCAAGACAAAGCCTTCAGGGCAAGAATCTTCTAAAGCTAATCCATCCCCTTCTCAACAAGTCTAGTCATATTGGGCAATTCATTTTTGTTTGCAATGGGACCTGCAAAATGTTAGGTGTGGGGGTAATGTTGGGCTCGTGATTTGGTTGTTTTATGATTATGATTGAATCCTTTTGTACCGGTATTATATGTATTAATAACCATTTTGAAGATTTTTTCAAAGGATATTGTATCAATTCATTGTGGACCTACAATAGGTATGTGCAATTGATGTTTTGCAATGGTTTTGAGTTAAATTCGATTTGATTTAATGTTTCTAAGGATCTAATGTGCGATCTATGTGTCACAGGACTAATTCGCAATGCAATTTTTCATCTGGTAGCTCGTTCGACACTTCATCCAACACCCGATCAAGCACTTCATCCGGCACTGTGACCGACACTACATCCAACAGTTGGAGCGTAGGCGAGTTGGCAATTGTTATATTGGCATCCTGTACTGGGAGAATCATCAACATGGGTTTTTTTCACCCTTGTGGCCTCTATCTACTGATCTCTTGACATCTCAGATTAAGAAGTTATACTAATTGTTGAGTGGCTCATTCAGTTTCTAGAAGCTAAAGGCTGTTAGCACACATTTAATGGGATTTACCATTTTTAGAGGAGGTCAACCCTTCTAGTGGTTGGCCTCTCAAATTGTAGTCATTATAAATACCACCAGTAGTGGCCAGAAAAGAATTGTTGGAATCCATCTCGTTGTGTAACTCAAACATTTCCGCAAACTTGTGTTAAGACTCAGTTTTTTAATTTAATGCCAAAACTGTGTTGATTAAGCTTTCGATTTGCTATTGAGGAGTAGCCATGACCTACAAGGGGGCTGACCAATGGTCTGGGTGAATACTTAGATAGATAGATTGCATATTTCAGTTGTGTAATTATCATTTACTTCATTTCCCTCTTATATGTGTGTTGTTATTTTAAATGTTGTGTGTTTGTTGTTTATCATTTAATTATTTAAATTCCCTTTTGTAGGGTGCTTCTAGGAGATAGCTATCTATTATGTTGTGTCTTTTATTTATTAGTGAATGGATTGCAAGATACTAAACTTGTTGTGTGTTAAATGTTAAATTGATTTTTTGTAGGTTAAAAGAGAGTAGTTAGAACATAGTATTAGTTTAACAAAGAGTACAAAACTTCTTTTACAAAGTCTCGATGGATTAATAAATGCAAGTTTTGTTATTTGATTTAGTTCTTAGTTTTAGTTACGCTTTCATTAATCTATTTTGATTATCAATCTTGTTGTAGTATGCTAATATAGAAGTAAAATTTGGATTATGTCTTTACACGCATTTCAATTTGAAATATGAGTTTTTAATAATGGGATTAACTTAGCTTAATTTACGAAATTCCAGTTCTAGATTTGAATTGCAATTTTAGTTAGAAGTTTGAATTTGAATTAAGTTTTTAATCATAAGTTTATAGACTTGTGAATTTACTTGAGTTAGCATAAGAGTGCATTTGAATTAAGTAGAATAGTGTTTTCTTATCGTTGATGATTGATATATGAAATTGAGAGATCACATGGATTTTCAGGATAGTTAATATTTCTTATATGATGGCTAAGCTCTCATTAGATTCCTTGATTCATACTTTTCATTTCTCCATAGAAGTTAATATTGAATTAATTCCTCTTGATATATCACCAATAGTTAGATTCCATCGTGATGTTATGGCACCGAAGATATAATCATCATATTTGAAGTTTCTTGCTATTGTAGATTAAGAATAGTTTTTGATTAATCTCTGAATATTGTCATGATGCTTTTGATTAAGTAGGTTCATATTTCCCTTTGTAGATTAGAAATGATTATGAGTTTTGTCTTAAGAATAGAGTTTACTTGTTGAGTAATTTTTATTAGTTTACTTGTTGAATAGTTTTGATAGGTTTACTTGTTGAATACGTTTAAATAGGTTAGTTGTTTGATTACTTATTTGTTTACTTGCTTATGCTCATTAGATTGAACAGATCGAATAGATTAATTTGTTGTTGCTGTTTCTCATTAAGTTGAATAGATTATATAGATTACTTGTTGTTTCTCATTAGATTAAATAGGTTAACTTGTTCAAAGTAGGGTTTTGATATGCTTCTTTAGGAATAGTCCATCGATCCATTGTTTAAAGTTGCTTAGGGTAAATAGTTCAAAGTTCTTTAATAGGGTTTTCCCATTGATAATATTTTCTTACGTAGATTAACCCTTAGTTATAAAATATCCTTAGTTAGATCATACTTCCTCTAGATTTTTTGCCTTGCAACATATAGTGCTACAACTCTAAGTTTACTTACCTCGGGTTGAAAATTTAATTGAGGGATTTAGTGCATATAGAACACCCATCAGGTACTAGAGAGTTGTTGTAAAGCGCGATGACCGTAAGGTTATACTGTCAGTTCCAGGGAGATTTACTCATTGTGGTCCATTCCTCTTGTCAGGCGCAATGATCGAAGAGATGGAGAGAACTCAGAGCCCAGAATTTGAAATTGAGAAGTTCAATGGCAAGAACAATTTCAAGATATCGAAGGTTAAAATGCATGATTTTCTTGTGGAACAAGGCATGGTGAAGGTGTTTTTGGGAAAATAAAATCAACCCGTGACCATAAAAGATGAAGACTGGAATGATATCGATGCAAGAGAACTGAGTGCCATACTCCTCTATTTGGCCGATGATGTTTTGTTCAACATTGTTGCGGAGAAGACAACAGAACTGGTTTGTGGACAAAGTTGGAAAGCCTGCATATGACAAAATCCTTGATGAACATGATCTTCCTGAAAAGGAAATTGTACAATTTGCACATGAAGAAAGGTACGAAAATAGCTGATCATTTAAATACTTTTAATACTCTCTTAGTTCGGTTGACTAGTGTGCGAGTAAAATTTGATTCTAAAGACAAGAAAATTACATTATTGTGTTCTTTGCCCACATCATGGGATCAATTTGTTACCTCTATTAGTTTTAGAAGAACATAAAGTATTGAGTTTGATGTTATTGTTGGAGCACTACTGTCTGAGGAAAAAAGGAAGAAAATCAATTCAGAAACCTCTACATCTAAGGCAATGATGGTTAGAGGAAGACCTAAAGAAAGAGAACAGGGTGAGAGGGATTTCTCTTAGTCAAAGTCGAAGGGAAAGAAGAGCAATCTTAAGTGTTGGTTTTGTGGAAAATCAGGACACCTAAAGAAGGACTGTTGGAAGTGACAACAAGCCTCCAAAGATGACGATCCAAAAGAAATGAATGAAGCGAACACAACTAAAATAGGTCCAGGTATGACTGATGAAATTTTATCAATTAGTATTGTTTCACGTCATGATTAAGACTGGTTATTTGATTCTGGTGCTTCAAATCACATGTGTCTTCATAGACACTGGTTTTTTACTTACTAGTCTATAGATGATGGAATAGTTTACATGGGAAATGATATATCGTGTAAATTTTTGGGAATTGGTAGCATTCGAATTAAGATGTTTAATGGAACTGTTAAAATACTAACTGGTGTGAGACATGTACTTGAGCTTAGGAAGAACCTAATTTCTTTGGTTGTCTTAGACACTAGAGGATATAAGAGTATTGTGCAAGGTGGAGTTATGAAGGTCTACAAAGGAATCTTACTATTTATGAAAGCGAAGAAGGTTGGTAACATGTTTCTGTTAGAAGGAAGAACTGATTCAGATCATGCGACAACAGAATCTGAGAACGACAATGATTCTATTCGACTGTGTCATCAACGGTTGGGCCATATGAGAGAACAAGGATTAAATGTATTAATTGATTGCAAGTTACTTCCTAGTCTAAATTCTTTAAAGTTAGATTTCTGCAAACACTGTATTTATGGAAAACAAAATAGGAAGAAATTTAAAACCAGAAGACACACCAGTGGAGGAATCCTTGACTATATCCATTCTAATGTTTGGGGACCATCCCCTACTATTTCATATGGAGGATCATCATATTTTGTATCTTCTATAGATGATTTCTCTAGGAAGGTTTGGGTCTATATGTTGAAAGGAAAGGCTGATGTATATACTGTTTTCAAGTAGTTTAGAGCTTTAGTGGAAAATAGCACTGGTAGATCCATTAAATGTTTAAGGACTTATAATGGTGGTGAATTTACGTCAATGGAATTTGAGAAATATTGCAAGGATTTTGGGATTGATAGGCATAAAACCACTGCTATAATCCTCAGTAGAATGGAGTTTTTGAACACATGAACAAGACTCTTCTAGAAAGAGAAAGGAGTATGCTAAGTAACACCAAATTGCAACTAGAACTGTGGGGAGAAGAAGTAACTACAACTTGTTATATGGTGCAAGATTCTTGAAGAGGTATGGAAAGTTCACCCTTGTAACTATTCTAATCTTAAAGTTTTTGGTTGTGAAGCCTATGCTCTAATTCTGAAACATGAGTGTTCTAAATTAGATCCAAAATAAAAAAGGATTATCTTTATTGGATATGGTGATGGTATTAAGGGGTACAGGTTGTGGGATCCTACTGCCCACAAGATAACCATTAACATAGATGAAATATTTGATGAATCATCACTCATGAAATCAGATGTAGATGGTCAAATGAAACAGGTAGAAGTACCAAAATATCAACATATTCTCTTTGAAACTCGTTCAACTACAGAGGAAAGTGAACATGAACAAGTTTTTTTAAGAGGTTCTTGCAGAGGAAAATATGGATGATGATGGCAATCAATAGATTGTGGATGGGCCACAACCTTCCCTAAGGAGGTCTACACAGGTCAGAGTTCCTCCAAGAAGGTATGATGATTTTGTTTCATCGGTTTCTTTATGTACTAATGATGATGAACCTTCGTGCTATCAGGAAGATGTGGATGGTTCTAACAGTGAAATATGGAAAGAAGCAATGAAGGATGAAATGAATTCTTTAGCGAAGAATGCTACATGGGACCTCGTAGAACTTCCAAGAAACAAGAAAACTAAAGGTTGCAAGTGGGTCTACAAGATGAAGAAGGGTGTTGATGACAAAGTAGAAAGGTACAAAGCAAGGTTGGTTGTGAAAGGATATTCTCAGAAAGAAGGTATTGAATTTCATAAGATTTTTTCACCAGTTGTTAAGATGTTTCAATTCAAATTGTGTTAGCATTAGTTGCATCACTTGATTTGGAGTTGGAGCAGCTAGATGTTAAGACTGCTTTCTTACATGGAGATTTCGATGAGGAGATTTACATGGAACAACCTGAAGGGTTTTTTTAGAATCACAACAAGAAATTTGTTTGCAGGCTCAGGAAATTATTGTATGGTCTTAGGCAGTCACCCGAAATTTGACTCTTTCATGATGAACCAAAATTATACGAGGAGTGAGTATGATCATTGTGTCTACCTTAAGAAATTGAATAATGGCATATTCATTATCTTAGTATTGTATCTTGAGGATATGCTTTTAGCAAGAAAAAACATAAATGAGATTAACTTAAAAATGGCTAGGAGGTTTGATGTGAAATATCTAGGAGCAACAAAACACATTTTGGGCATGGAGATATTCAAAGATAGGAGGAATGGTAAGCTTTGGTTGTCACAATGGAAGTATGTCCAGAAAATACTTTTGAGGTTTGGTATGAACATTGTGAAACCAATTTTTGTACCTTTAGCTTCCCATTTTAAGCTTTCTTCGAGTTTATGTCCTAGTACGAAAGAAGAAAATGAATGTATGTTTTGAATATCGTATGCTAATGAAGTAGGAAGTTTAATGTATGAGATGGTTAGTACAAGACCAAACATTTCACATGCACTTGGAGTTGTGAGAAAATATATTGAAAATTCAAGTAAAGAGCAGTGAAATGGGTGCTTCACTATCTATATCACCTATAAGGGTGGTTTTGAGTTAGTGTGTGGATATGTTGATTATGATTTTGCATGTGATATGGACAAAATGAGGTCAACTTTAGGATATGTCTTTACTCTTGCAAGTGGAGCTATTAGTTGGATGTCAAAGCTATAGAGAATTGCTTCTTTATCCACTACAGAAGCATAATACATAGCTTCTTCACATGCTTGCAAAGAGGTGGTTTGGTTAAAAGGTTTGTTTGGTGAGTTTGGAAGGATACAGAACAAAGTAAAACTACTTTGTGATAGTCAAAGTGCTATTCACTTGACCAATAATCTAGCCTACCATAGTAAAACTAAACATATTCCTATTAAGTACAATTTTGTAAGATAGGTCATGATGAAGGTGGAGTTTCTCTTGAAAAAGTTCATAGAAAAGAGAAGCTACATTGTTGTTTGGCTTCTCTTGGCTTACCTAAAAGGTGATGAACAAAAGAAGGAGAAAGGTATCAAGGTGGAGATTGTTGGAATTTGGTGAGAGCTAATTCCTCCACAATTGGATTTTAGATCTTATTATTGAGCGTTGGTTGTAACTAATTAAACTAAGTTATAATTTGGATATGACAACATTCAATAATCAGTTTCTTGTGTAAATTACTATAAATTCATGTTTTCATGTTTTCCATAGAGGTAAAGTGAGATGAATGGCGGACTTAGCCCGAAGTTGGGTGAACCACAGTGTTTGATCTATTTCTTCTGAAATGTTTCCGCTGCATAATAGTTTCTGATTTGGTGGCTAGGGTTAACAAATTTAATAGAGTATATAACCTTGTAAATGTTAATGAAACATCAATTTTCCATTTAATAATAATAAAAGAAATTACGTGTATCAAACTCAATGTTGGAACTAGACCGTGTTCAAATCGGTGAAGTCCATAAAGGGAAGGGCATCCCGGAAATCTCACATGGGTTCCCTTGCAAGTTTAAAAAGGGAGCCATCATTAATAATGATACCCATTGAACTAAAATAATGAACAAAACAGTAATATTTTTTCAGTAACATGTGGGCTATGAAGCATTTGCAGCACAGTTTCATAACTTAATAGTGAGTTAATTCAAATGAAAAGGAGTGAACGCTTTATTAACCTACAAATAAATAAAGTTATTTAAATGTTGACAGAAATTGTTAACAACAGAGGATAATAACAAAAATCTTAAAAAACAGAAATTGTTAACAATAGAGGATAATAACAAAAATCTGCCTTTCAATCCTATCATGACTTGAGCCCGCAAATCATTATTTACATGGAGAGCTAGCTACCATAACACTGGAGAGGTTTTTATAGTGGTAATGTCAAAGGGAAAACGACAGACAAAGTAGCTTTAAGATACATATCCGACCGTAGAGATTTCCTCGTTATTTGAGGCGATAATTACTTTTGCTTGTAAGTAATTTAAGACCTAGAACTCTTTTATTGGGAATACAAACAAACACTATTACGGTATAAAATCTTCCTTAGGGTACTTGAATGTCCTTCGAAGGGAAGACAATGCAGAAGAAGGCATAGACATTGTATAATGGTGTGAATGAAAACTATGGCACGTCGTCATGTTTTAAATAGCAACTGTAAACATATAAAAAATAAAAAAAATCATACTCTGGAACTTGAAAGAAAAATCACACAGAATAATGAAATGATTATATGAATATGGGAGAATGTAAACAAAACCCAGAGTCCATATTAAACATTATAAAATAAATATTTAAGTGTCTCTCTAAGGTCTTACCTGGAGATGAATAGGATGAGTAATGGTCACATGACCCTTGTCTCTCGCTCTGAGTTGAAACCTCGAGTGGTTCGCAAGAATTTTTTATAGGCCATACCTTACCAAAGATGTCGTAGAGAGATGGAGCCGATTTTTTTCTAGAGCTAAACTTTACAAAATGAAGCAGATAGGAAGCAACCAAACTTCACCCCGAATTCAAAAATCGAGAATACTTCGAGCCCATCTTAAGGTACCTTTCCTTACCTCGACGTTTGAGAAGGCCATGTGAAGACAAGATGTGGTTATGTGTGATTGGTCAGGCCATGTGATTTCCCAAGCTTTCCGATCGACGAATAGTGGTATGGTCAACCTAGTTACAAGACTACCATAACTCAACTTAATTCTCCCTAGTTATTCACAAAAATCAATGATAGTTCATTTCCCTCTCATTTCCCATAAGTTAACGTTTTAAAACTTCGTTAAAAGTTACCCAATATTTGTAAATAGCTTTGTGAAATCGTTGCAAAACCATAATCCTTACTTCACGTGGAATCAGACCTTGAGCACAACTATAGAATTTAATGAAAATGAATTCTATAAGTAAACTTATAGGGAATTTAATGAAAATGAATTCTATAAGTAAACTTATAGGACTCCATAGAGGAGGCTCAAAGGTTTTGAACCTTGATAACTAGGTTAATATAATAGAAACAACTAATGTTACTAAGGATCTAGTACCTTAAGAAAAAACTGGATCATGTGCATAATGATATTTTATCTATATAAGAGCTTATTTAACCTTATTTCCATCCCTTTTATTTTAGATGATAACATTTTATATATATATATAATACTAAATTTAATATTTGTCACATGAGAAATAAAATAGTTTTATACCAAGTGGAATTGGAATTCATCACAAAAAACAAAAACATAATCGAACCCAACATGGTCTCCATTCAGTGATCTTTTAACATATCACATGCATTCATGAGATATTAAATAATACATATAACTTCATTTTATATCTATAAATACCTCCCAAAATCCTTTTTTTCAACCCCCTACCAATATCTATTTCCAATAAAACAAACCCCTACTTTCACTAGAGATCACCTATTTTTACCAAACACCCCTTTCGATATCCCCCAATTCCTATAAACCCCTAATACCCTTTTATCCTTCACCCCTCTCCAATACATAAAATATGTTGACTCTATTTTTCACATTTCTAAAATTGCCTTTATCGATGAATGCAATAAGGTATTGGTCAAGAAGGTGAATCCCCCATGTTTCAAAGTTGATAACCAATGTCTAGCATTTTTATCACATAAATTGAGACCATGTTGTACTAGTTTTTACTCATCTCGTAATCCATCATTATTTCTGGATTCACCTACAATGAAAGTATCAAATATTAATTACCATATATATATATATATATATAAACTCAATGAAAACCTTATTCTAAACTATGTAAGGGTTGTACCCATTAATTGGCTCTTGATGTGATAGTTCCCTTACTATTAATGACGCCAACCATGAGAGAATATGGAAGCTTATATGGATTATTTTCTGCCACATCACTCTCATTTCCTCATACCCAATTGAAATATGAAACAATGTGTATACACATCCTAGGGGCTAAGAGGTGAAATTAAAATTAAAAAAAATCCTATATTCCAATCAAAAGTAACATAAAATATTATCAAATGTACTAATCCTATGTTGATGCATTTCAATAATATAGAACATTTATGTTTACTATACTATTTTCTTCTAGCATTTTTTTGTTTAATAGTTTCCATAATTATGATGTTGCCATCTTCTCTTGATGGATATTGTTGTTAACAACATAAAATATGCCTCTATGAATGTGGCTAAGTAGGAATAACATCTAGAATAAAATAAAACCATTTATAAATCACTTCATTCATATTATATGGACATAAAAATATAATTTACTTTGATACAAAATCCAATTTAGTGCCATTTATTATACATATAATTATTGTGATTAATATCTTATTATAACCTTTGTTTTCTTAACAAAAATATTTTATGGTGATTTACTTTTTATTTTTGTAAAGAGATAAGGTTTTGTAATCATTTTTTTAAGTATTTCACTTGTATGTAAGGTCTCTATAGAAGGTAATACTATATTCATGTAACATTACAAGATCTAAATTATCAAATAAATCTCCACCCATTTTATCAAATTCATTTGGCCTAAATTTTAAACAACCATATAACCCAATAATTCTTTAAATTACCCCAAGACTTGTCATTCAATATGGTTTCCTACCTTTTTATGTATTTTTCTACAAGGGTTCTCTACGAATGTTACTAAAATGAATGGTGGATATGATTGGCATCCTATTGATTAATGATATCCAAATTCATAGAAATATACCTATGCCAATGATTAATATGTTTTGAAAGACCATTTTGTTTTTCAAAATTTTTAAGTGGTTGGAAAATAGGTATCAAAAAATATTGGCAAATGAGGTGAAATAGGTGTTCAAATAATCGCATGCCTTATGGGCATGATGACAAGCCTTATTACTTCCCTAAGTTATGTGCATATAAGGAAATATCAAAGTGTCACCCAACCAAAACAAAGAAGTAATGATAAGGGTGAAATGGCTAGCCAAGAAAATCCATTCTTACACACATGACCTCAAGTAAAACAAAAAAAAATGCATATACACTTGCATGAAGTGACATGAGCCATGCTTGGAACTAACATATGATATCATGCATGGAAAATACACACAAGTCTCAATTTTTTTTCCTTTAGTCTGTATAAATGGATATGTTATTTATCTCCAAATGAACAAATCATCACTAAACAAACTCAGTTTTAAATAAGAAATGATGCCATGCCAAAATAGCCCTATAAGTTTAGGAATTGGAAAGAGTAAAGATGCAACAAATTATAAAGAAGGATAAAAAAAAAATACAACAGAATAAATCACATGAAAAGTATGATGATGAGAGATGGATTTAGATTTCATGGAAAGTACTATAATGAAATTGTTGCAAGACAACCATGGCAAATCAATTGAAGGAATTCAAGAGAAAACATGTAGAGATCCAAGAGACTTAGAATTAAATGATCTCTCTATGAAACCAAAAAAAAAAAATATACCATATAACATCCCAAGTTTTAGTCCCCGTAAATTATGATGTAATTTTATAAATGTGAATTAGGCTCATGAGCCCATATGATTGGGGCAAAGATCCCATACTAGTTAATATGGATGAGGGACAAATTGTTTATTACAAACATTGAAATGATTAATAAAATAACAATTGTTGGTTGTGATATGAAATGAATGAGGAATGATGTGGGGCTATGATTGCACAAGTGAGAGGAGTCCAAGGGGTATTTATGCATGGGTATTAATCAAACTGACTTTCCTAAATTGTAATCATTGTGTATAACCTTCCATTTCCTTTTGAGTATTCCCAAAGCCAATTATTAAACACATATAAGAGGGTGGGTATGAGGAGTCACATACCATATTTATTGGGAGCATGCGGTTTATGTACAACCATATATGGGAAGACTGTGAGTGAATAAAGAAATGCAAAGGGAAGGAAATCCGTATGTAGAAAGGGGATAACTTTTACATGTAGATTTTGGGCAGCTTGAGGAAAGAAGAGTGTTGGGAAGAGCACCAACCATGTTATGCTTGAAGGAAAGCATTGTTTCACTATGTATTATGCTGAGAGAGAGGTCTGTGTGCTTGTAAACAATGGGTTGTAAACCTGTAGTGTGATTTACTATTGAGGAAATGGATCGATAGCCTTGTGAATGATATTGTGAGCACTTTTGAAGAAACTAAGAGTTCCTAGAGTCCCCAACTGAGGGAAACTTGGAAACTGAGTGCACTAGAAGACATTATAAGTGAATGGTATATCCTGAGGGACTATGAGTAGTGGAGGCGCATTCCTTGGGTTGTGTAGGTTGTGGGGAAGAGAGAGATGGTGGAATGTTATGAGTAAAATCTCTCTATGGCCAGGGGTAAACCAGAATAGACGAAAATGACTGCAGAAATCAACTCTTATCTCAGGTATGCTATATAATAAAATATGTTTACAATACAAGGTAAAGATCCTACCTCGTCTAGACGTTTGATGAAGTCCACCCTTGATCACTTGACTCAAATTAATACACCTGGAACTTGTCCTCAAAAACCAAGAAACGCAAGCATATGGTGATAATATATACATTTAGCACATTCAATAGCATAATCCATCAACATTGATAATAAATATTCCCATGGAATAAAAATTAAAATATTTGCAATATATTAATTGGACGAGAAAAGAGTATTTATATTAAAATGTAATCAACATAATTGAATGAATTAGAAACCTCCATGTCAACACTGTTCAGAACTGAGAAACTAAGTCCCTTCTAGATGGGCCTCCACCACTTCAATCCTCCACCAAAGAAAATCTCATATAACAAATACAATGAGGTTCTCAATCAAGTAGGGAAGAGCTTGGGGCCTGAACAATGTGTTTAGACTTAAAAGGATAAAGGGATGTAGACTCAATATGAAGTGAATAATTTCTCCAGAGTAACTTTGATCTCAAAGCCGAATTCTTCTCTTTCTTTTCCATAGCTCGGATATGGCCCATTTATATCCTTCAAATGGAATTGAAGGGTCGAGTCAGAACATTTCCAGTATATGTAAGGTCAAGGATCATGGATCACGTAACGTGACATGAAAACCTGACACTATTTTTAATTTTGGAAAAAAAACCCGATGTACGCGGGATGTAATGGTGCAACCTTCGTATACAAATGTTGTATAATAGTTAGGACGCATATATCTGGAAAAATATTGTTTTTATCTCTGGGATTTGAAAAAATGGACTTCAAGTCTGCATAGGGAAATCGTGAAAGGCCTTCTAAGCAACTTTGCATAGGGTGAGGCAAATCTTACTATAACATGAAATGGAAATACTGTAGGAGTAGATACAAGGTTTGGGGCTACACTGTGTGTGGAGAGTATATATCTAGAGGACTGATCTTCTGGTGGACTCATAGCCTTAGCTCAGGAGTGCCCTATTGTTGAGAGAAAATGAACAACAATGTCTATGTCTGGGAGGTTCATCCTTTGTGCGCTACCAATTGGTTATATTTTATAAAACAATAAGTGTTATGTTATTTTACTATTGTTATTCCACTGTATATATGGATGTTTGAATGATGTGTGTTCATTGTGTTATTACTTGATGCATTCACATTTTTATATGTGTTGTTAGATGCATGGGTAAACCAAAATATAGTTTTACTGTAATTGTTTGGGCTTGCTTCCATTTGGTTAATTTTATATGTGTATGGGGAATTATTAAATTTATATTCAATAGGAAAATCCATGTTTGCAGTGACAAGAATCATCTTGTAGGTTGGGTACGTTGTAGTTGGATTTGTCACGCACATTGTGAATAGTTTCCATGCATAATACAAAGCATGTTGAGTGCATGGTTTTTTCTTCCAGTGAGGACCATAAATTCATGTTGGTGGGCATGGTGTAGTTACATTTAAATAATGTTATCCGAACTTGTTACATATGTGTATTATTCATCACTCATACACTACATGAGTTTAGTCAACTGAAAAAAATAAATAATTTATGTGTATTTTCTGTAAGTAAGGTTCCTCGATTAAGCTGGGGGACGTTAATACCAACTTTCCTCCCTCCATATTCAAATCAAATACCATCTCTAAACCCTCAATCTTCAGATCAAAACCAACTTCAAGAAATGATTATGGACTCACTATTTTAGGTGGCATTTGGGTCCCCTATTACAATGATATTGTAATATTGTTTCCTCCTATTGTCAAGAATTGTTTCGTTTTACCTCTTCTCCATGCAGTGTGAGTGAGATTCACAGAGGTTGTGGACACTACAATAGGAATCTCAATGAATATCAATGTGTGTGTGTGTTTCTCCATGTTAATTCATCCCATTTATGTTTAATAAGATGGATTCACTTAATTTTTAAGGTTTTTACATTTTTTGTTTTTCTTTTTTCTCATGGATATAAGAGAAGACATATCCAAGTAGTATTTACATATTGATATACACATCATATTACAATTGTATATGATCCATCTATAAGTAGTATCAGATACATAATAAATATACAATTCCAAGTATATGATCCCTCTTTAAATATTTTTAAAAAGTGAATTTTAAGTCTTACAAGGTTTGAACTTCAAGCAACCAAATGTATATATGGATATTTTTGGTGCAAAGTATTTTTGTAGAATTTAGGATACAATACTATTATTTCATACTTGGCACGTTATTCATTGAAAGACATTGATTATTAACCTAATCATGACAAGTAGTTCAATTTGAACCTAGGTTTCACCCAAGGAATTTATTCTAAATAGTTACCAATGCCCCTATAACTTAAAAAAAAACATCATTGTAATTTATTATTGGGATTTGGCCATTTTCTTATCACAATAGTCCATCATTCATTGGGAGTTGAAGGGGTGAGGCTCAAAATTTTTTAAAGGGTTGAATCAACCATTAATAGAGAATGTTTATTTCAATACTCAAAGATCTTTAACAATGAAAGTGCATATTGAACATGATTAATTTATCAAAGTTATTACTATCAAACTTATCTTAGGTAATAACCAATATATTGGAATAATCATCCATGCCAAGGAGTGAAAAGAAATAAGTCCAAATGAATACCCTTTATTCAATATATGTATATTATTGATGATCCCACATATAAAATGAGCCATGAAATTCTATCCTTGAAAATCTTTTATCCACGTGACTATTTGGGATGGCACAAGTCTATTGTTTTGCAAGCAAGGTTGTTCAAATCTCCATTATGTAAAAATATTGCATCTATTTCTACATTATTAATATATCAATTAGGCTCTCGTGCAAAGATAAAATTAAGTTGATGAAAAATACATTCAGCCTTCCATATTATTTTGAGGGTTGACCAAAGTGGAAAATTCTAAAGATACGGAAAGAGGTTAGTATATATTGGTTAGTTAGAGGTTATAATAGCTAGGTGTTATATAATACATCGGGTTAGGAGCTGGTTTTGATGACAATTTTAGGAGTTTTAAGACTTAGTGGCATTAGGTGTTATCGGGGTTAGATATTTTTTTAATAAAGAAGTCATAAGGCTTAGGTTTTATTTGGAATAAAGGTTAAGTATGTTGGTGGTTAGAGTTTATATCATGTAAGTGTCAAAGAATTTGAGAATTATAATTGTGAGTTTATATTGATGTCATGTAGTTATATTTGAATGGGGTATGATATGGATATATAAATGTATTGGGGTATTTGGAGAAGATTCTTTTATTTTTTAATGATTTATTGTGTAAGTCATATCTCTTATATATTTTTGAGTTGTGCTATATACTCACACTTATACACATATCTATATCAAGTTTTATATTTTTAGTATATAACATTGGACACATGAAATTATTTAGTACATAACATTGGACATGTGGAAAACCATAAAAATCTGCTCTAAGGGATAAAAACAAGTTTTGGGAAAATTCTTGTGACCTTCTTTCGTTACATCGGAAACTGGTCTAACTTTGATCTAACTTAAACCAAAATCTAAAAAAACATAATAAGATGTTATAGGACAAAATTTCAAACCCATAGGGGATGAAATTTGAAAGTTACATAACATGGAAGTCAACCAACAAAACAGTCTACAACGGAGTGTTATAAAAGATATGGTATCTTAAAATTAACATAAATTTTAAGATTTTATGAGCATTAGTATAGATTTTAACAAAATTCATTTTGAATTTAAGTTTATAACTTTAAGAAAATAGTATTGAGTTGAGATGGATATAATATTTATTCTTTATTTATAGATTTCTATTTATTAATAATTTAATTGTCATTTAAATTAACATAGATTTCTATTTATTAATAATTTAATTTTCATTTAAATTAACATTTTTTTACAAAGGAGTGTTATAAAAGATATGGTATCTTAAAATTAACATAAATTTTAAGATTTTATAAAGATATGGTATCTTAAAATTAACATAAATTTTAAGATTTTATGAGCATTAGTATAGATTTTAACAAAATTCATTTTGAATTTAAGTTTATAACTTTAAGAAAATAGTATTGAGTTGAGATGGATATAATATTTATTCTTTATTTATAGATTTCTATTTATTAATAATTTAATTGTCATTTAAATTAACATTTTTTTACTAATTAACATGTAAGTTTCACATTATCAATATTATCAATTTGATTATTTTTCTCAATATTTAATGGTTAAAATATAAGTCATATAAATTCTATCACTAGTTTTTTTAAAGTTTATAGAAGATATTACTTAAAATATAAGTAATAAAAAAACAATTGTTTTAATTTAGTGATTTATTTGTATATTTTAGAAATTTACTCTTAAATTTGGGTTCCAATCCAAAAATTTAAAGCCACACACTATGAGGATGTGGTTGGGCGCACTAATAGAGAAAACATATTATGTTTTATAAGAGGGTGGGGTGAGGGGAATAATAAAGAAAACATATTATGTTTTCTTTGTTATTCCCCCCAACCCCACCCTCATATATATGAGGGTGGGGTATATGAGAGTGAGGGTGGGGTATATGAGGGTGGGGGGAATAATAGAGAACACATAATTTTATCTCTTATTCCCCTCATGCCCACCCTCATATATGAGGGTGGGGGTGGGTGGGCGGAATAATAGAGAACACATAGTTTTCTCTCTTATTCCCCTCACGCCCACCCTCATATATGAGGGTGGAGGTGAGGATAATAGGAGAGAAAATTATGTGTTCTCTATTATTCGCCCCACCCCCACACTCATGGGGGTGTTGGGAATAATAGATAAAACATAATTTTCTCTATTATTCCCCCCATCACAACCCTCATATATGAGGGTGCGGGTGGGGGTGCGGGGAATAATAGAGAAAACATAATTTTCTCTATTATTCCCCCCATCACCACCCTCATATATGAGGGTGGGGGTGGAGGGAGTAATAGATAAAATCATGGGGGTGCAAGGAATAATAGAGAAAACATAATTTTCTCTATTATTCCTCCCACCCCCACCCTCATCCTCATACCCTAACATAATTTTCTCTCTTATTCCCCCCACCCCTACCTTTATATTTGAGGGTGGGGGTGGAGGGAATAATAGAGAAAATTATGGGGGTCCGGAAAATAGTAGAGAATTTTCTCTATTATTCCCCACACCCCCATAACTTTATCTAGAAATAAAAGATAAAATTATGGGGGTGCGGGGAATAATAGAGAAAACATAATGTTTTCTACAATTCCCCCCACCCCCATCCTCACCCTCATATAATAGAGAAAATTGTGTTTTGTCTATTATTCCCCACACCCCCATAAATTTCTATAGGAATAATAGAGAAAATAATGGGGGTGCACGGAATAATAAAGAAAACATATTGTTTTCTATAATTCCCCTCAACCTCACCCTCATATATAAGGGTGGGGGTGGGGGAAGTAATAGAGAAAATTATGGGGGTGTGGAGAATAATAGAGAAAGTTATGGGGGTGGGGGAAATAATAGAGAAACATAATTTTCTCTATTCTTCCTCCCACCCCCACCCTCATATGTGGGGATGGAGGCAATAATAGATAAAATTATGTTTTCTCTATTATTTCCCCCACCCCCATAATTTTCTCTATTATTCCCATTTTCTCTATTACTCCCCGCACCCCCACCCACACCCACACCCACATAATTTTCTCTATTATTCTCCCCACCCCCACCCTTACATATGAGGGTGGGAGTGGGGCGAATAAAATGTTTTCTCTATTATTCCCCCCACCCCCACTGTCATACATAATATTTTTTCTCTATTATACCCCACACTCATATATGAGGTTGTGGGTCACGAGAATAATAAAGAAAATACAATATGCTTTCTCTAATGTTCTCCACAACCCCACCCTCATATATAGATAAAACATGGGGTTGGGGGGAATAATAGAGAAAACATACTATTTTTTCTATATTATTCCTCACCACCATGTTTTCTCTATTATTCCCCCCACCCCTGTGTTTTATTTATTATTCCACCCACCCCCACCCTCATATATGCTTCATCTATTATTCGCACCACCTCCACCGTCATATATATTAGGGTGGGGGTTTGGGGAATAATAGATAAAACATATATGAGGGTGGGAGTGGGGGGGATAATAGAGAGACCATAATACATGTTCTCTATTATTCTCCCCACCCTCACCCTCACCCTCACTCTCATATTATGTATTCTCTATTATTCTCTCTACCCCCACCCTATATGAGTGTGGGGGTGAGGGGAATAATAGAGAAAATGTATATGAGGGTGGGGGTGTGGGGAATAATAGAGAAAACATAATAGCACCCTATATGAGGGTGGAGATGTGAAAATAATAGAGAAAACATAATATATGAGGGTGGGGAATGGGGGAATAATAGAGAAAACGTAATCCCCCGACTATATGAGAGTGGGGGTGGGAAAAATAATAGAGAAAACACAATATGTTTTCTTTATTATTACCCCCACCCCAACCCTAACATATTATGTTTACTCTATTATTTACCCCACCCTGACCCTCACATATTATGTTTACTATATGAGGGTGGGGGTGGGGGTAATTATAGAGAAAACATACTGCCACCCTCATATATGAGGGTGGGTGTGGGGGGAATAATAGAGAAAACATATATAAGGGTGGGGGTGGGGGGAATAATAGAGAAAACAGAACCCCATGCTAATATATGAGGGTTTGGTGGGGGGAATAATATATAAAACATAATATGTTTTATGAGTGTTGGGATGGGGGTAATAATAGACAAAACATAATATGCTTTCCCTATTATTTTCCCCACCGTCACCCTCATATACCTGTGTGGGGGTGGGGTGAATAGTAGAGAAAACATATTATCTTTTCTCTATTATTCCCCCCAACCGAACTCTCATATACGAGGTTGGGGTGGGGGAATAATAGAGAAAACATAATATGTTTTCTCTATTATACCCCCCACCCTCACCCTCACCCTCATATTTGAGGTGGGTGTTGGGGGATTAATAGAGAAAACATATTCTGTTTTCTCTATTATTTCCCCACCCCGACCCCCACCCTCATATGGGGGTGGGAAGTGTTTTCTCTATTATTCCCCACACCCCCACAAATAATGTTTTCTCTATTATTCCCCCCACCCCCACCCCCATCCCCACCATCATATGGGGGTGGGGGGAATAATAGAGAAAACATAATTTGTTTTCTCTAGTATTTCATCCACCCCCACCCTCATATAACTCCAAATTCATATATGAGGGTGGGGTTGTGGGGAATAATAAATAAAAAATATTATGAGGTTGGGATCGTGGGAAATAATAGAGAAAATATATCAGGGTGGTGGGAATAATAAAGAAAATATATTATGTTTTCTCTATTATATCTGGATAGGGGTGGACGGAATAATACAGAAAAAATATTATGTTTTCTCTATTATTCCTCCCACCCCACCCTCATATTATGTTTTCTCTATTATTCCCTCTACCCCCACTCTCGTATATGAGAGTGTTTTCTGTATTATTACCCCCCCCACCCCCACTCTCATATATTTGGGTGTTTTCTCTATTATTCCCCCCACCCACACCCTCATATTAGAGAAAACATAATATGTTTTCTCTATTATTCCCCCCACGACCTAATATGTTTTCTCTATTATTTCCTCCACCCCAACTCTCATAATAGAGAAATCATAATATGTTTTATCTATTATTCCGCTCACCCCCACCCTCATATATGAGTGTGGGGATGGGGGGAATAATAGAGAAAAAATATTATGTTTTCTCTATTATTCCCCCCAAACCAATCCTCATATTATGTTTTCTCTATTATTACCTCCACCCCTACCCTCATATATTAGGGTGGGGTTGGGGGGAATAATAGAGAAAACAAGGGTGGTATTATGTTTATATTTTCTCTATTATTCCCCCAAGGTGGGGGGAATAATAGAGAAAACAAGGGTGGTATTAATATGTTATTAGGGTGTGGTTGGGAGGAATAATAGAGAAAACAAGGGTGGTATTATGTTTATGTTTTCTCTATTATTCCCCCAAGGTGGGGGTGGGGGGAATAATAGAGAAAACAAGGGTGGTATTAATATGTTATTAGGGTGGGGTTGGGGGGGATAATAGAGAAAACAAGGGTGGTATTATGTTTTATCTATTATTGCACCAGTGTGGGGGGTGAATAGAGAAAACAAGGGAGGTATTAATATATTTTCTCTATTATTCCACCCACCGCCACCCTCATATACGAAGATGGGGGTGGGGGGTATAATAGATCAATTATATTATGTTTTCTCTATTATTCCCCATATGAGGGTGGGTGTGGGGGGAATAATATATAAAACATATTATGTTTTCTATTATTTCCCATATTATTATTCTTTCTCGATTATTCCCCCCACTCTCACCCTCATATATGAGGTTATTGTGTTTTCTCTACTATTCCCTCCACCTGCACCATAATATAGTAAGGTGGCGGTAGGGAGAATAATAGAGAATAAGGCTTGGGGTGGGGGGAATAATATATAAAACATATTATGTTTTCTATATTATGCTCCCCACCTCAACCCCCACCCTGATAATATGTTTTCTCTATTATTCTCACCACCCCTCACCCTCATATATGAGGGTGGGGGTGGCGGTAATAATAGATAAAACACCCTTACCCTCATATATGAGGGTGAGGGTGGGGGGAATGATAGAGAAAACATATATGAGGGTGGTGGTGGGGAGAATAATAGAGAAAAAAATGGTGGTATTAAAGTGTTTTATCTATTATTCTCCTCACCCACACCCTCATATATGAGGGTGGGGCTAGGGAGGAACAAAAAAGAAAGGGGGTTGGGGTGAGGGGAATAATAGGGAAAACATATTATGTTTTCTCTATTATTCCCCCAACCCCCACCCATATGTTTTCTCTATTATTCCCCGCACCTCCACCCTCATATATGTTTTCTATATTATTCCCCCCACCCCAAACCTCATATAAGGTGGGCGTTGGGACAATAATAGAGAATGAGGGTTGGGGTGGGGTGAATAATAGCGTATGAAGGTGGGGGTGATATTGTTTCTCTATTATTCCCCCTATCCCCACCCTCATATATATGTGAGTGTGGGTGGGGTGAATAATATAGAATGAGGGTCGACGTGATTATATATAATGAGAGTAGAGGTGGGGGGAATAATAGAGAGAACATATTATGAGTGTGGGGGTGGGCGGAATAATAAAGAAGTCAAGGGTGGTATCATGTTTTCTCTATTATTCCCCCCACCCTCGAATATAAGGGTGGAGGTGGGGGAAATAATATAGAAAACATAATCCCCCACCTCCAACCTCATATATATGACGGTGGGGGTGGAGGATTATGTTTTCTATATTATTCCCCACACTCCCACCCTTGTATATGAAGGTGGAGGTGGGCGATTATGTTTTATATATTATTCCTCCCATCCCCACCCTCGTACTCGAGGGTAGGGGGAATAATAGAGAAAACATATTACCACCCTTGTTTTCTCTATTATTCCCCCAACCCTGACCCTAATATATGAGGGAGGGGGTGGAGGGAATAATAGAGAAAACAAGGGGGGTATTATGTTTTCTCTATTATTACCGCCACCCCTACCCTCATATGGGGGGAATAATCAAGAAAACATACTTGTTTTCTCTATTATTTCCCCCACCACCATCCTCATATATTATGGTCGGTCTAAGGGGAATAATAGAGAAAACAAGGGTGGTATTATGTTTTCTCTATTATTCCCCAAGGGTGGGGGTGGGGGGAATAATAGAGAAAACAATGGTGGTATTAATATGTATATGAGGGTTGGGGTGGGGGTGGGGGTAATAATACATAAACGATAATACCACCCTTGTTTTCTCTATTACTACCCCCACCACCACCCTCATATATTAGGGTGGGGGTCGGGGGAATAATAGAGAAAACAAAGGTGGTATTATTCTTTCTCTATTATTCACCTAGGGTGGGGGTGGGGGGGTTAATAAAGAAAACAAGGGTGGTATTAATTTGTTTTCTATATTACTCCCCCCAACTAGACCCTCATATATGAGGGTGATGGTGGGGGTGGGAATAATAATAGAGAAAACATATTATTTTTTCTCTATTATTCCCTATATGAGGGTGGGGGTTTGAGGAATAATAGAGAAAACATATTATGTTCTCTATTACTACCCATATTATTATGTTTTCTCTATTATTCCCCCCACCCTCACCCTCATATATGAGGGTATTATGTTTTCTCTATTATTACCCCCACCTCCACACTCATATAAGAGGGTGGGGTTGGAGGGAATAATACAGAATAAGGGTGGGGTTGGGGGGAATAATAAATAAAACATATAGTGTTTTATCTATTATCCCCCCTATCCCCACCCTGATATATAAGGGCGAGGGTAGGGGGAATAATAGATAAAACATATAATATGTTTTCTCTATTATGTCCCCGACCTCCGCCCTCATATATGAGGGTGTGGGTGGGGGGAATAATAGAGAAAACATATTATATGTTTTCTCTATAATTCCCCCCATCCTCGCCCTCGTATATGAGGGTGAGGGTGGGGGTATGGGGAATAATATATTAGGTTGAGGGTGAGGGTGGGGGTGGGGGTTATTATTTTTTCTATATTATCCCCCCCACACCAATCCTCACTCTCTATTATTCCCCCTATCCCAACCTTCTTATAAGGGGGTAGGGGTGAGGGGAATGATAGAGAATGAGGGTGGGGGTGGTAGGGAATAATAGAGAAATTAGGGTGGGGTGGTGGGGAATAATGGGGAATAATGAGGGTAGGGGTGAGGGGAATAATAGAGAATGGGGGTGGGGGTGGCTAGAATAATAGATAAAACATATTATTTTTTCTCTATTCCCCCCCCCTTCCACCCCCACCCCCACCCTCATTCTCTATTATTATGTTTTCTCTATTATCCTCCCCACCCCCACCCTCACCCTCACCCTCATATATGATGATGGGGGTAGGTGGAATAATAGAGAAAACATAATATGTTTTCTCGATTATTCCCCCCACCCTCACCGACATTCTCTATAATCCCCCCTAACTTATATGAGGCCAAGGGTGGGGGGAATAATAGACAGAACATAATATGTTTTCTCTAAGATTCCGCCCACCCACGCCCTTATATATGTTTTCTATATTATTTCCCCCACCCCGAACCCCACCCTCATATATGATTTCTCTATTATTCCTCCCAGCCCCACCCTCATAATATGTTTTCTCTATTATTCCCTCCACCCCCACCCTCTATTTTTCCATCCACCCCCACCCTCATATATAATATGTTTTCTCTATTATTCCCTCCACCCCCATCCTCATATAATAGAGAAAACATATCATGTTTTCTCTATTATTCAACCCACCCCTACTTTCGTATATCAGGTTGGAGGTGGAGTGAATAATAGAGAAAGCATTATAATGTTTTCTCTATTATTCACTCCACCCCCACCCTCATATTATTTTTTCTCTATTATGGGGGGAATACTAGAGAAAACATATTACGTTTTTTCTATTATTACCCGCACCCACACCCTCATATAATAGATAAAACATATTATGTTTTCTCTATTATTCACCCGACCTCTAATCTGGTATTATGTTTTCTCTATTATGGGGGGGATGGCAATAATTGAAAAAAAATATTATGTTTTCTCTATTATTCTCTCGAGTCCTACCATAATATTATGTTTTCCCTGCTATTCCCCCCCCGGACCCTCAGATATGATGGTTGGCATGGGGGAAATAATAGAGAAAACATAACCCACCCTCATATATGAGGGTGGGTACCCTCATATATGAGGGTGCGGGTGTGGAGAATATTAGAGAAAACATATTATGTTTTCTATATTATTCCCCCAATGCCCACCCGCATATATGAGGGTGGGGATGGGGCCAATAATAGAGAAAAAATAATAATATGGAGAATAAGAGAGAACATAATATTTTTTATCTATTATTTCACCCACCCCCACCCTCATATACGAGATATTGTTTCTCTATTATCCCCCTGATATCCCTATTTTCTAGGGATAACTAGGAGATCATGTATTGAGGCCCGCAGGTCCTAGACATGGAGTACCTAGAGTAGGATTGACCTGAGCATGGACCTGGAGGACCCATCTTTCTTCTCCTTTATCAGACTTGTCTTGTCAGTAGCAACAACATCCATCACCTTCGGCCTGGTCTTGTATCAGAGAAGACTCTTGCTCCATGAGGTAATTGGTCCAGGTATCATGGTATGTGTCATTTTTTATGATTATAAACTTTAGATATATGCATCTTACTCCTTTTATTTATGACAACTGCTTGGATCTTACATTGACCCGCTTGACCATGGTTGGGGGGATTGACAGGGTTCCCTAGCAAGCCTGCACCCATACGTTTTGGTTTGCCACTGGGGGGAATTTATGAAGAGCCATCATCCACTCCCATCATATCATCACTTTTACATCTTATCTCCCACTCATCTATCCCATTCCCTTAGTCTGGGCATTAGGATGATCTATTTGTGGGGTTTCACCTTATTTCATGGGAAGAAGGGGCTAAAGTCCTAGAAGATAAAAGAAGCTAGTAAAAGATAAAAGCAACAAAAAATGAAACCTAGAGATGCCTCACCCAGGGATCCCTGAGAAGGAAATAAAAATCCTCTCAGCAAGAAATAAGAGGGACCCGAAGAAAAATACAAAACAAGACCTAGCCAAGAGGATAGGGGGTCTCATCATGAGCCAGCCTATTATGTTCATGGGTACCTAGCAGTATGACATATCCATTATCTAGTTACCATGCCAGGGCAGTGACCTTTGGTTGCATGGCCAAGGGAAAGGGGGTCTCATCACGAGCCAGCCTTATCATCTCTATGAAAGTGTTTATGGGTGACACTGTTAGCTCTAGTCACCATGCCAAGGCGGTGTCCTCTAGTTAGACATTGAAATAAAAAAAAAAAAAAAAACAATAAATAAAAGAAAGAATAAAGGCAATAAAGGGCCTGGAAAGAATTTCATCCATGACAGGTACAACTCGCCTTCTACAAAGGCACCCAAAGGTAATATTATGCATCCCTATCTTTTAATCTACCCGTATGTCTGGACATACCCTTAACCATATCACCTCATTTTACATGGCTTGGATGGTACCCTCTGGAGACTTTCCTTTTCTTATGGACGCTGGCCCAATAGGGTATTTTGCCTTTTTCTTCAGCTTTGTATTGTAGGTCATTGTAATGTCTTTGAGCTATTGATTGATATATCAGGGGTTTTATTGTAGTGTCCCTAAGGTCGAGCCCCGTTACAGATCATGTTATATGCAAAAGAATTGTAAATATGTTCTATAAGCTGGTGAGCCAAGTTTTGAATAAGCTGTAGGCTTATGAGTTTTGTTAGGCCAGGGGAGCCTAAGTGTTGAAGGCGAGGAGCCTGTGATATACTTGTATGTGTGCAGGTCAAATAATAAAATGTACATACCGCCAGTGTAGACCGACCACGATGAAAGAGTGATGGGGGACTGAGCATCCACAGAGTGGGCAAGGAACTAGGGGCTGGAAGGTGGGAAAAAGGGCTGAGTAAGGAGCCTAGGGGCTAAGCCTAGTG
>JASDQU010306426.1:70661-94488 GCA_032191745.1 Picea mariana | reverse complement strand
AAAAAACAGTTTCAATGTTATTCATTAGAAATAAAAAACTCTATAATACATACTGTGACATATAGAATCATCAACCTCACTATTATTATTAAGAAAAGCATCATCTCATTATAAACCAACGTCCTCGAAAAAAAACTTAAATCATATACTATACTTAACTTGACAAAACATAAACCAACCTCCTGAAAAATCGTAAATCATATACTTAACTTGACAAAGAATAGGAACAACTTTTTCATAAAAATTTATAACAACAATATCTTAAAAGATACCTCTTTATTCCATTATTTTGCGATCAACAAAATAACTACTAAAATCTTATCTTTTGCTTGTCCAATCCTTCACAATAACTCGACAAGGTGCTAAACATGTTTATTCCAAAAGTTCACATGTCATTTATGACTTTTTATTATTGATTTCAACCTAAGTATTCTTTTATCTTTCAAGAACGAAGTGACCTAACTTTGTAAAATAGAGTAATCATGATATTTTGATAATTGAGGAGGTCATTTTTTCTTTATTCTTAACCAATCAAACATGTTGTTAACATGAACTTGATAGATAAAGCCTTTATTGTTAACCTGAACTTGATGAATAAAGTCTATATGTGGGAAAAAACTAAAATCCAAATTGTAGTAAATTCATAAATAGACAAACTGAAAGGTAAATATATAAATAACAATATATCGATCAAATAAATTTATTTTATTTTTATAAATTTTTATGTTCTTATAAATGAATTTATGCTAGTTGGTGAGATTAAAAAATACTCTTCTCATATTCAAAAGCTAGTTAATATAGTTAATAATAAATTCATAAATGTTTTTAATCTTCCCGATGAGCAAAACATTATATATATATATATAATTTAAAAAATTTAAAGTAAATTATTTTGACAAATAGATATAAAAAAACATAATAAATAAATAAAATAAATAATCTGATCATAAACATAGTAGAAATAATATTAATAGACAATAATAATAATAATAATTTATTTTTATTTGCAGGACAAGGGACTTCCTCTGCCCAATAATTTGACTAGTAAAGCCCACGAAGGTATACATACCCTATCTCCTTTGGATTTGAACCTGTAACCTCTTAAGAAGAAACACATATTCTTAACCATGTTCTTAACGTGCAATGATAAATATTTACAACTTTCAAATCCTTCTCATGCATCATAACAACATGATAAAGAAAAGTTTGAGTCCTTTAAGGTCCGTTTTGTATGAAAAGATTCATCTTACAATTTAGCGTGATGAGTTGTATCAAATTTTATATAAAAATAATTAAAATAAAAAATTGTTTAAAATTCATCTTAATGATATATTAAATAAGTATCTTCATTATAACTTTAACAAAATGTTGAAAATTATATTCAGTATCTTAATTATAAATTTAACAAAGAGTTGAAAAGTCAGATCTGTTAAGCTATTAACATCTTGAAAAGTATTTAACACAAACGCAAATGATGGATACGAATAACGAATAGGTTTTGAAGTATATTTTATGCTAAGGACCACACTGATCGCGATGCGATCTGATGGAGGAATATTTTATCACAGAGCTTTTCTCGATTATCACAGCAAAGAAAATGAATAGAATGAATTTTAACACGACATAACAGACGTCATGGTATTGGTCCCTATTTTTCTTCTGTTGATTACGTTACCTGTGCAGTACCTGTAGTACGGGCATATACTACTAGAGCATTCACTGAGGCGCTTATCGTTTTCCATTACATCTAAAAATAGCTGTTTACATGGTGGATAGAACTTTCCTCGCAGCTATCTTTGTGGAAAAGAGAACGAGCATGAATAAGGAGACAGTACGTAGGGCATCTCAGTCTCACGTACAGTACATTTCAGGAAAGGATTGATCATTGCACGTTCCGGACTTTTCTGTGAGCAAAAGAAAAGAAAAGAAGATCCGGAGGTCCTGGTTACAGCTCAGGTCAATGTTTTTCCTCGAACAAATTCTCTCGGGGCAAAGCAGAATATGAATATGAATACAGGACCTTACTTTGAGAACCATTTTCCGCCTTTACATCGATTCCTTGTCTGCAAGTCCCCTTATAAAATAAACTTTGTCGGTCACTATTGGTTATGCAAATAATTGTGATCGTATTACAAAGATGCATAATATAAGCTGCCAAGACAGATACAATTACTTGTTTAACGCTCCTGGAGTTCTCTCAAACACTTCACTGAACAGGTTTCTAGGGTAACTCCCAGGTTTCTAAGCAATATGCGAATCGTTGAACTCTGAATCGGCCCATTGAACTCCTCTCATTCTATTCAAGGTTAAACTACTACCGTTCTTATTTTAATAGAGTGTTAATTTTGCTGTCATGCTTGTATTTGGTTTCAGATCGTTTCATAGACTTTATTTATTGCCGTGGGGCAAAAGTAACAGACTGGAACCTCTCGTATACGGTATGCAGTGTCGGAATTTAAACTTTATTTTCCATGACAAAACGTTCGTGTAAAGTTGCTCTCTTCAACAATGAAAATTTGTTACTTTCCAACTTTTAATTTTTTTTTTAATATCTCTATATGCGGATAAAAAAGAGTTAATATTTATTTAATATTTGTATATGAAAAAAGTAATAATATATTACTGGAGCTAAAACAATTTTCGCAAAAAGTGTCCGAGAGTGTTTTCTAAAAACTTTTAGCTAGTATTATGACTTCACTAACCGTAGAAAATTACTCACTCAAAATATTAGACTCAAAATATATTACAAACTTAGTTCACCTGATATTGTTTGAAAAGATCAAGTGGATTCATCTCTTTTAATAACTAAAATATATTACAAACTTAATTCACATTAAAATCAATTATTCTTCTCATTGTTTTAATTTCTTTATTTAAGAAAAATAATAATTATTGCTTAAATCCAAATGATATTGTTTGAAAAGATCAAGTGGATTCATCTCTTTTAATAACTAAATTGAGGGTCACTGCTTTGACAGAAATGGTATTCATCTTTTCTAATACCTTCATAAACAAAAAAAAATCTTCATAATAATAATAAAAAACTTTGTCGAAGGCTATTACATAGTATAATGTAAGTTTCACTAGGATGTATATAAATAAAATCATGTTCGAGAATTCGAATAGAAATGACGATGCCACTTGTTCCAGAATTATCATAGCATACAAGACCTTGGGTGTTACAAGTTAAGATGAATTTCTTGACTACATACTAAACCCAGTTATTTTTGGCAACATTTCCATAAGTTTTTTTTAATCGTGGTGCGGACAAGGGTATTGCTGGAGTTGGTATTGTACTAAAGTTTTTTATACATCACTACTTTAAGATTGGTGGACTTGAGACGGGTAGGTTATTATAGATTGGTTGAATGAAAAGTCACAATTGGAAGCTCTTAACTTAAGGGTATGGTAGGAGAAGATCCAGGCTTTAAAGTTTCTTTTGATTCAATTTTGAATATCAATGAAACTTCTTTTCCTGAAAAAAAAGAGAGCATAATGTTTCACTAGTACAAATAACAACAAATGTTTCACTAGTACAAAGAACAACACTAGTAAAGATGTCTCGTAAATCTTATAATATCCCACTAATAGAAAGAAGAAAAACAATAGTAAGGAGGTCTCCTTCACCAATTGAATTAAATAAGATGAAGAAACCACACTAAATTGGGGTCAAATTCAATGGGAAAACGAGTTGAACATGATTATTCTTAACATTAAATTGATGTTGAGATTATGGTGTTGGATATTTTATGTTTGAAATGTATAATACACATTTGATAATTAACATTAACTATATTTAAAATTTTCATTTTACATGGATTGTTTGTTTATTAATTAATACTATTTTGATATCTGTTCTGCTAATTAATACTAATTAGACATCTTATTTTCATATAAACATTTATTCCAATGTTTCAAATGTCAATTACATGTTGGAAATGAGCAATAATCACATCAAAGTTTTGCATTTAATGTCCATTATTTGTTGATGAACCTACACTAGTTAGACATTATATTGACTTCCACAGTTATTGTCCATTATTTTTTGGTTAACGGATAGTAGTTAGACATTATATTGATGTTCCACACACCCATGTAGTGTGGCATTCCATATTTTCAAAAGCATTTAAGAAGTCTTAAGTAGAATATTCAAGTTATATCCCTCTTAAATGTTAAACCTTCAATGTTTAAGAAAATAAAAAAATGTTGAAAAATATATATGGAATTGTACTCAATATGAAACAAACACCCAATAACCAACACTATAATTTTTTTATTAAAATAAACACTCAATAAACAACACTACACTTTTTTTTATTGAAATAAATTCAAAAAAGCTTCATCTGCTATGAACAATATAATGTAGTATATGCAACACTCATAGCATTCTTTCTCTAAATCTTAGTTTCTTAATACCTACAACTAGCAAGTTTGATGAAGGACGCATATTCGGACAACAACATTAGTACGAAAGAATTGCTAATATAAATCCACAAAACAACTTTTTTTTTATTACTTAAAGGAAATTCCAATCACAAATAACATTTTAAGTAAACAAGAAAATAATTTATATAAATTTATTCAATACATACATTTTATACTAGGAAGTATTTCTAAATCTTAAAAAAATTCTAAAATCTAAATGTTATATATTTCATATTGAAGAAGATACAAATCTTACTTATTTAAGAAAATATAAATATCTCATGATATAATGGTGGTTTACTTATCTTACTTTCTGATTTTCCTATAGATATTTAGAAAATTATGTCAATATGAAAATATGAAAATATAAATGATTGTACCTGCATTGATATAGTGTTGTGCATGCACTCAAAATAGAATCCGTAACCATTAAAATGCTCTTTTTGAAATTAGGTTATGTAGCCACTGCAAACATAGATCTGTAGCATACTAAAAACACTTTGAAACGCAGAAATTTGTATCCATTGAAAACAAGGATTCATAACATGTTGTAGATTATAAATATTCTAAAATCACAATTTATTCAAATAGTAGCAACGAAAAAAAATATAATTTGAAATTCATGAGAGATATGGACCATAAATCTTGCATTACACTTAATCTTGGTTTTTGAAAATACAAACATGATATGTTGTTGAATTAACTTCAAGGACCTTCAAAATGAAAAATAATAGATTGTATACTAGTTAGCATCATCCCAATGTAATGGTAGGTGAAAATAATGGATTAGAGAAGGACCATCACTCCTTCGGAGGAATCAATAGGATTCTCAAGGAAATAAATTGGGAAGATACTTGATAGTGTTGCACAGATCGAAGATAAAGAATACAAAATAAAAAGAAAAATTAAAACAATGGAAGATAAAGAATACACAGATGAAGAATAATTATATACATTCATGAAAATTATGAGTTTTTAAAAGGAATACCAAGGTGAGTGAAAATGGATTTCATAATAAATGAATTTCACCAATAATGCATTACTTCTAAAATATAAAGGGAAAGAAAATATTTTTTATGGTAGAGTCTTGGTATTTATTTCTAAAATTGTTTTACTATAAGCAACATTGGCTTGCCTATATCATTTAAGCTCTCACTTTAGAATCAAATCCTTTGGGGTTTTCTTCTTCAATGAGGGAACGCACAATTGTTTATACATAACACATATTTGGACTCTTAGAGACAACATTCATGTTGTAAATTTGCATCAAGAGGTTCATTGTAAATACTATATGAACTCCAAAGTGAGTTTGCAAACTTTGAAAATAAGGAATCAAGAAAACTATGTTTGTATGGGAGATTAATGATGATATGTAATATAGTTCACTTCTTTAAGAGGTTCATTGCAAATGCTATATGAACTCGGAAGTGGGCTTACAAATTTTGACAATAAGGAATTAAGAAAACTATGATGTATGAGAGACTAATGATGATAGGTAATATAGTTCACTTCTTTACAACATTCTACCTAATCAAACTAAGCTTTTATTTTATCATTTGAGCTTACGGTGGAATTTTAAGGGTTGTATTTTATCATTTGAACTTAAGGTGGAATTGTAGAATATGTACAATAGAAATGGGAGGACTTAAAATTGTTTGGTTTTCCAATATTAATCTTCATGCAGCTTTATATGAACAACATTACATATATAAATATTTCCACCCTTTTGGAGATCATGTGTATGCTGACATTTTATCTATACAAGATCTTACCTAACCTTAGTTCCATCCCTTTCCTTTTCCATGATAACATTATGTGTATCTGTGCGTGTCAATTAGGTTTAGATCGAGAGGTTGGGAGGAATGTGTTGATGGCTCCTAAATCGCTTTAGTTCAATTGTAGGAACCAAACCTGTCGCCAAGGCCCAATTAGAGTCTGCAATATTTAATAGTGGAATGGGTCTCCGGATCTTGCGATCCGGCCAATTAATAGATGGGATTTACGTTTTCTTGCGGAGGCGTCTCCTTCAAATCATACTTTCTCTTTTAGTATTTTCTTTTAGATGTGACTGATAAAAGATGGAATCCGGTATAAACCAACTTGAAAACAAAATGGGAAAAGGTTTTGACAAGTGGAGAAGAGGTTCAGCTTGGGATAACCCACTACTCAATCATGCAGACAACAATTTTATACCGCGGGCCTAATACTAATACGTCAACCATGTGAGCATTCAATTACTGTCTCAGATACTAATTATCAGAAAGAAAACACATATGCGATAAATAATGGCAAGTAAAATAATTCACTTAACTCGAATCATCTATCACATAATCACACAATGATTCATCTTCATCATTAAAGAAAAGAACTATAAAAACATTGCATCATATATCTTATCAATAGATTTAATAGCTCTTACGTGTTACAACATACATTCATGAGATGCGATAGGAAATAGTTCTTCTTCACATCCAATCATATAGGCATTTGATGAAAATATAACTTGTCTCTGGTCCAGAAGGACTTCTCAATTAAACATAGCTTCAAAATAATTCCTAACAAACCACAAAAGAGAGTTTCTTGCAACAACCATCGACCCTCAACTAATCAGTCGATGCTCTTATTTATAACATAAAATAAACTAAAAATAACGGCTAAAGTGCAGTTAAGCAAGACAAAATTTGCCACATGCCATTCTATCCTAACAGTTTTCTAACAATCATCTCAAGATATCACTTTAAAAGGATGACTCCTCTCCTACTCCAACCAACTAATGAACAACTCCTCGCCAGTGTTGATGTATGGAAATATGTGTTGTTCCATTAGGGCCACATACATATGCCTTATCTCTACCACATGTGCCTGATACTTCACCAGACTGGCACTTAACTGTTGCAGCACAGTTCGATATTTTATCGGGTGTTCCATGAATTGTTGTACCTTCCCTTGCACCGTGTCCACCACCTTTTCAACTCTTTCGGTCCATGATGCATCTTTCTTGATGTGCGATTCAACTATGTCACGCAAGTCAACAAAGTCGTCGGGTGTTTCGAACTCGGGAAGCACTATCTCTTTCATTACCCAATTGATCTTAATCTAGTGTTTCCCACACTTGGCCCATTTCTCTTGAATCTCTCAGTGTGGTTCTCAAGACATTTTTTCCCAATACTCAGTCTATTTCCTTATGCGGTGAAGACTAGTTTCGTTAAACACCTTAATGCCATGTTCTTATTTATCTCGGCCTTATTGAACTGCACCAATGTAGTCTACCCTCTCCATGGCTTGTGTTTTTTCATACCACCACTCCATATCCTTACATGTCACGAGTGCCATGAGAGTAGCTTCCTAGACCTTGGCTATCCCTTTAGTGAATAGGTGATGCTACTTTGTTTACCTACTATAGGCTTCCTTGAATTCATTCCTTAGGTACACCACGGCTTGAGTGGTGTCCTGGTAGTACTTAGCCAAGTGACGTAAATGTTATATCTCTTTTAGGGAAGTGGCTAGCTCTTTTTCATATCTTTTAGCTATGCCCAGGGTGGCATCATAGATCGACATTCCCACACCAATAGTCTCATATGTTCTGGCATATTCTTTGTTTATCAAATTTTCCTTTGTAGTGATGAGGATGGAGCGACCTAAAGTGAGCCTCCTCTTCTTCATAGTACTCTAGACGATAGCCTTCTTGCTTCGATCATAAGCTATATCATGTATGTTGGCTACTTCGTCCATAGGTTTAGGAATCTTTTGATACCCCCATGTGAGTGGGTTTCCCAAGAAGCATTGTTCCTGCAACCAAAATCAATCCTTTAAGGCATGCGTACAGGGTAACACCGGAAAAAAAATGTATGAAGTGAAACATAAAAATACACATAATGGTACATAGCTGTAATGCTTGTTAAACTTATTATTTGATACTCACAGGATCTTGGAATCTTTTTCCAAATTGCTCATCTCGCTCCTCTAGATGTGATAAAATTCTTTGCATACAATGATCTTGTTTGTGAACAACTTGAAAGAATTTAAACGGGGAAGAAGTTGTCGTGTCGTATTAACCAATTAACTCAGGGTACGAGTGAAAATCAAATGAAATTTGTCACTGAATCTCTGCAATTCAATTCATCATGGGTTGACGGCGGAGGTGCAGAGGGTGGTGTGCTCTATTTCAAACGACTGATTTGATCCACGCATCAATTAATAACTAATGCGAGATTTGGAATTAATTGGTTCTTTACATTATTTGAATCCAACGTATCTTAGCACTAAAACATCCCATCGTATTTCTTTTTTAGTGGACAGATCAAGGATCAACGATGCATAGTAAAAGTTTTTGTTGGTATCCTCTTGATAAGAGCTTCTGACGTCGATCGATTTTTTCATACAATGCTGATGTGGCAAAACTAACTCAGGGTGCGACTTGGGCCTTGGGAACTAATAACTACTCAAGGGAAAACTAGATCGTATGTTTTATCCAATCTGACAAAGACACGTGGCATATGAGGAGAGGTGGTTTGGTCGTGTCATTAATCAGAATAGGGGTTTCAACAATATGCATGTGTTAAAATAAACTTGGGATTGCCGATGATGAAAGGTATTGCAGATCGATTATCAGTGCATCCTTCATTTCTTCGTTAACGCTTACTCTTTTAGCGTTTTACCGATGCCGAAGAGATCGGTTGTAATGTTCCCCAAATTTATCAAATAAAAAAAAGTTTATTAGGGACATTAAATCTCTTTCTCTTCGAACAATTTATTTCGAAAGGCCTACTGTTATTATAAGTAGCTATTTATCATCACTATTTACTTTTTCAAGGTTTATGTTTCCAGTTATTGACACAAATTAACTATCATTATAACATATTTTATACCTGGTTCTTTCCTACTGCATAGTAGTCATATACTTAAAGGGTCAAGGTAACCTCGTTGTACTCCAGCCTCTAAGATTCCCAACATATCCAACATAAGTGTAATCGTTAGTAAAGTTCCACTAATCATTATGATCATTTCCCAATATCTATATATAAATATATACACGTATTAACATTAGATTTATAGAGGAAGAACCCCACTCAAATTACAGAAGATCCTTAAGCATAGGCAGTAGCCATGTGATACAGGTCTAAACAATGTGGAGTCCAAATCGTAGAATTGCATGCTTAAAGAAAATAAGGTTCAGTGCATCTATCGCAGACTTGAAACCTTCTGACTCTGCGCGCTTCTCAGTTTACGGGCACTAACTCCTCTTCACTAGCCCCTTCATTTATATGACCTTCTTTCCTTTTCCACGTGTCTCCTCAAACTCCCTCGATCTGTCGACACGTATCTCCCCTCTGGATCAATGGCTACCATTGACTTTGCCTTTCTGGCCTCTCGGAGTTTGAACTCTCAACTCTACTCTTCTCTACATGATGATCTCCCAGAGTGGAAGATCTATTGCCACCTGTCCCCTTGAATCCACGGCTAGGGTCTCCTCCATAGATCCGGCCTTCAGGGATCTCAAATCTCAACTCCCTTTTTCCTTCTCCTTAAATTACGCGGAATCCTGCCACGTCTCTGCTTAAATCACACGACCTAGAATTTCTTTGGGTATTTTTGCAGAGTCCACAGATCTTTGCCACGTCTCCTCTATGCATATGATGGGTTAGATTCACTTCAGGTCATCTAACGACTCCAATCTATTCCGCTTATTCATACTTCTGAGATCTTAAATCTCAATCTCTCGCCCCTGCTGACTGGGTATCCCCCAGAGTTCTAGATCTTGCACCACGTGCCCTCTTTCACATCGATGGTTCTCATCATTTCCTGGACTCTGGCCTTCGACAATTTCAAGTTTTAACAACCACCAGTATTCGGAGTGAATCCTTCTGGAGTCCAGGATTTGGTGACACCTATCCAACCTATATTGAAGACTAACGTTAACTTCGACTGTTCGGGCTTCACTTGTTTCAGTTCTCAAACTAAAAACTCCAAGGTAACTATGTCCGAAGCTCTTGATTTGGTGACAATTTTCCCCACACAGATCGATGACTCTCATCTCTTTGGCTCCCCGGTCTACGATTGTTTTAACACTTCAACTTCCGCCTCCTTCTGGATCTCCTGACCCATTGACAAGTATCCTTTCTAGATCCAATGGTCTAGACTCTCCTTTCGCAAATCAAGACATTGTGTTTTGCAAAGTTGGATGGGTGCTCACTTCCCTTCTTTTGATCCATGATACCCCAAAATTCTCCTTGGACAATCGATGGTCCAGATCTCTCCTCGATCAACAACTTAGATTAAATCATGATTTCGCATTTCGTGAATGCTCACGGCTCGGCCCTTTTACCTCCTTCTCCTGCGAGTCAGTGAAATGTTGATCTCTTGCCACATGTGCCCTTTCGATGGATGGTCCCGATGATTCAGGATTTCGTGATTTGGAGTTTCATAGATTTCACTCTACTTCTTCCAAATCTTCTAAATTTTGAAGCTCCTATAATTCCTTGCGACTAACCAGTGCGCTACTTTTTTGAGATCTAATGGCTTGAAAGATTTTGTCTTGTCTTGGATGGATCTTAACCCTTGATCTTCCTTCGATTATCTCGAAATTTTTGCGACCCACCTTTAGACACTTCAACTCTTTAGGACATAGACAATTTTCTAAGTGCTACCTATTGAGATTTAAAACCACTATTCCTCCTAAACTTTGTTTTCACTTTCTTTCCTAACTTGGGAGATTTTCAAAATGTTGCAAAGACTAGGCCTTCCAAATTTCTCTTGTGAGCCCTGTAACTTTAGGTCTTCTCTGCGTTTCTGAAAGCATTGTCCCTCCTAAGCTTTCATCAATGAAACATGAGTTCGGCCCTACGCACACTTGCACTCTATATAGAGCTTCTCACTATTCTCTCCTGAGCTTCTAAATGTCAAAAGTCTCTTGACCTTAACCTTCTTGCAACTACATTGGATCTCACGACCCAGATTCTATTGAAAAAGATACAGATCTACCCTAGCATACTGTTATCTTGGTAGTTTTTATACCAGGATCCTATAGACAGCTGGTTAAATTTATCTTCAATCCTTAAAGAAAGGATAGAGGGGGAAAGCCCTACTGGAGACAATTTTCCCGAATCAATAGTTATGATTGCAAATGTTATGTAGATTTTGAAGACTCGCTTAAATAAGGGACCAACTCTGTAAAAGGTAACAGGTTTATGTATTTAATTCCCTGGACATTTGTTCCTGATATTAAAAAGGAAAAGAAACTGTAACCCCTTTGTTATAGTTAACATAGTCGGCTAAAGAGGAAATTGCTTACAATAATTGAAACATAGCTTCGTGTGTAATGGATGTTCATATAGCTCAGAGAATCCGTATAGGTAACAACACATATACATATATAGTCCAATTCTGATATTCGTTCGAACTTCCAATTGGTAATTGTACGATTTAAACATTCCTTAATATCAATCACAAATCAATCCATTAATTGTTTTCTATTGTCGACCATAGATTATATCACATGGATAGGAAATTTTCATACTTTCGTCAACAACAATACATACAACAATTTTCTTAGCTCTACTCAAGAAACTTCCATACATTTATCAATGGTTAGCACATAAAGCAGTCGTCCTTGACTCTATGCAATGCATAATTAAACTGTAAAGGTCTAATCAATAGTTCATTTCCTTCTACCTAGAAGGTAGATGTACTCTATCAGTCATTCATCCATAGAACATTCAACCAGATTTAAGTAAATACATTCTACCAATTATTAATCAACAAAACGATCAACTAGAGAAGAGTAGAAGAACGTATCTGAACAAATTGTTGGGTCAACAAATGGAACAACCAAGTTCCACCAAACCATAGAACATAACAACCAAATTACTTGTTCCGTTCACCCCCTATCCTGACCATGAATCCATGAGGGATAACCTCAAACTCCTCTTTCGCTACCATCTTCTTTCAGATCCCAATTCTCCTTGCCTCACACTCAGAAATAGTGCTCATAACAACAAGTCCATCTTTCTTCATATCGGAATTTCTCCTTGCCTCACACTCAAAATTAGTGCTCGTAACAGCAATTCGATCTTTCCCCAACATAATAGTCAATGTCTTTCCTCCTCCCATATGCTATATATGAAAAACGATCTTGTGCCTAGGTATTTTCCCCTTGGGAATTTTCCCAGCTTTACAAATCCATGATTTTCAGGGGCTGCCAATGGCCAAATTCCAGATTTTCCACTTGTGAAATTCATCCCTGAGCTAATTCAAGCCTGTTCCCCACTCATGGAGTCATGTTTAGCTTATTTCAACCTGGTTGTTCCATTTCTCTCTCATTAATAAATATATAAATTATTTGTCTCTTGCAAGTGTCATAGTCAAAGAGTTAGTTGGGAAAATCAAATCTTTGCCCAACCATTCACAATAATTAATTACAATTAACCAAATTTCCAATTCGGAATTACCATAAATGGCAATAATTTTCCAAAAATGGGAATAAATTCCTATGTATTTTAAGTCTTCCAAAATAATTTATTTTTGGGGATATTACATTGGTCATCGATGATATCCTTGTGTGATGCCTGTCATGAAATAAAAACTCCCTTCTGCCAACATCGACGAAGATCAACGCTCGACGACCTCGGTTCTTTAGAGTGATTTTTTAATTCTTTCCGATGTTGAATCTTTGAGTGCATCGGGAAATGTTTTGACTGTTGATTCTTTATTTAAATGTTAGTCTTTTAAGTTATGGGTTTTCGCATGTTCATGCAAACTTTGAGAGACTTAAATGAAAATAAAAAAACATAAGCAAAGGCAACATTTTTTACAATAAGGTCGAATTAGACAGCGTAAAAGATCAAGTGGTACCCAAAAAGTAAAAATTTAACATAGAATTTTTTTGGGTGTGTTGATTTCTCAACAAATGGCGACTTAATGGGAGAATGAAGAATTTGTGTTCCTCCTTCAGTCTCAGCTAATGCAAAAGCAGGTGGAGAACTTAACTGTTTTTTTAAATCAGAGCCTCTTTTACCCTTGCATTTGAAATTCTTTGGTTGATGCTTTCGGGTCTGCTTGTGGGGTTTTTAACCTTTATTCCTCCTTCATTTCCTATAACCCTGACTCATGCCCTCTTTGACAAAAATATATTAAAGTATTCACTAGCATGGATCTTTTAGTTACCTTTACTCACTTGCTACAGTGTTTCTTTGTTGCCAACGAACGTCCATAGCCCTGACGGAGTCAGCACGACATCGAAGACCTTTCTATACTACCAGGGAACGTCCATATCCCTGACGGATATATCTGCATACCCGCTCCCATTGTTCACTCATTTGGTATAGTTAACTTTTATTTTGACAGAATGCCCTGAGTGAGTGGGAGAGGATGACGTCTGTTTATTTTGCAAAATGAGATGGCTAAGGTGAATCCTTTGCTAGATTTGTCTCTGGGGTTCATGAAGTCCTTTTTATCTTACCAACTTTCCCTTAAGATTTCACCAGACCACCAGGAAAACGATTCTGCAATTCCCCAAAGTTGTTCACTTATGTAGGTTAGATAGAGGACCCCTCGAAACAACCATAGGTTCCTCGGTGCTTCTTGTGTTGTATGTGAATGATGAGTTAGGAACAGATTTTGCTATGTCACATGATTTGACGTCAACCATTGTCTCGCTACACACCACCTTCAAAAGTGCAAAAACCAAAACAACAAAAGAAAAATAAAAAATAAAAAGTAATTCGCAATTAACCTAGCTGAAAGAAAACTCATGAAACACACACACAAAATATAAAATAAAACTCAACAAAAATATTTTATTATATATATATATATATTAATGGAAATATTGTTTTAGGGTTTGTCCATTTACTGGGAGGGAGTTAGCATCCGCTCTCAGATTCTGTAACCGATAAGTGCCTGCCCCAATCTTCTCATCCACCTGAAAAGGTCCGAGCCATAGATTCTGAAACTTAGAATGTTTGTGTTTAGGCTCATTTTCTCTATCCCATTTTTGGACCAATCTCCTACTTCAAAATTCTTCTCTTTAGCATTATGCTTTTCAAACCACATTTTAGCGATCTACTGGTGGGATATGAAATTTGATTTAGTCTTTTCCATTTCTTCTTCCAGCATGAGTAGAGTGTCAATTCTTTTTTGTATGACTGATGAAGGATGTCTTCTAGAATCTTGGGTAATTTGAAGAGATGGAAGATAAAGCTCAATCGGGAGGATGGCTTCCTTTTTGTATACCAGAAAGTACATGAAATTCCCTATAGGTTCCTTGGGTGTGACCTTATCGGCCAATAAAGCATTGTGGAGTAAATTATGCCAATTATTTTGGTTGTCTGCAACTGTTTTCTTCAATTTTCTCACTAGGTTATTATTAGTCGATTCTACCACTCCCTTTCCTCATGGATAGTAATTTGCAGAGTATCTAATTATGATTCCTTTGTCTAGAGAAAACTATGTCAATAGGGTGGAAAAAAAGTAAGATGCATTATCAAAAACCAGGACAGAAGGGACACCAAACCTTGTGATTAGTTGTTGTTGTATGAATTGGATTACTACCATATCATTAACATGAGTAAGAGGGATGGCCTCTGTCCATTTCGTGAAACAATCGGTGGAAGTAAGTATGTACTTATGTTGTTTTGAGGAATTTGGTGTAATTTCTCCTATGATATCTAACCCCAATCTCTCAAAAGGACTAGAAGCAGTCATTGGTTGGAGTGGGACTTCCATTCTCTTCTCTCTCCCGGCACTTATTTGACAAGTTTTACAATTTCTAGCATATGTGTGAGCGTCCTTGAATAAAGTGGGCCAATAAGAACCAGCTCTCAGTATCTTATGAGTGATGGTGTTTCCTACAAAATTTCCATCGACAGGGCCATCATGGAGTTACTGTAGAAGTTTGTATGCATCTTCACGTTCGAGACATCTTAACAGTAACCTATCATAATTAATCCAGAAGAGTAGCAAATTTATGAGGCGATATTGTGCAGATTTTAACCTGAGAGATCTGTTTTCCCTAGGGTTGAGATTTTCTGGGCAGGTCCCATGGTGTAGGAGCTAAGTCAAATTATCATACCAAGACTCTTTCCCTTGGAATATGTATGAAACTTCACTGCACCATAATGCCATTTCATTCTCCCATCTAAAATCTTCATTTACTTGGTCATGGGCTTTAGCTGCAAGTTTGCGCAACCCTTTCCCTTTAACTAGTTTGGCAGGTTTTATATCTAGATCAAATTCTTGGACTACTTTTATCCACTTTCCTCTTCTTTCCCCCATCTCATGTTGAGTGAACAAGGATCGGACCGCAGGGTGAGGCACAATTACTTTGGTGTGGTTCTTGAGGATGTAAGATATGAAGTGTTTCACTTCCTTATATACTGCATAGGCCTATTTATCAATATTAGGATAATTAAGTTCTGATCCTTGGAGATTAGTGCTCATGAATGACACTGGAGCCACATTGTTGTCATCATCCTTCTAAGTCAATAATGCAGCTAATGACTGGTCGAAGGCAAAAGTATAGAGGAAGAAATATCTATTGAAATCGGGACTTAGTAACATGGGGGCTTGGGATATATAAGTTTTAATATTGTTGAAAGCATCCTTTCATTCATCATCCCACTTAACTTCATCATCTTTGCAGATCATCTTTTGTAGCGGTCTGATAGTCTCAGTGGAATCGGGTGTGAATTCTATTACAAAATTATTTTTCTCGAAGAAGGATTGCATTGTCTTTTTATTGTGAGGTAACAAGATTTGAGTTATATCTTTGACTCGCTCAAGGTCTATGCGAATTCCATCTTGGGATATAATATGACCTAAAATATTTCCTTCTTCCACAAAAAAATAGTCTTCTTAGGGTTTAGAGATATACCATATTTTCTACACCTTTCAAAAATATGGATTAAGTGTTGGATGTGCTCCTCTCTGTTCTTCGAATACACAGTCATGTCGTCGAGATACACTAAAACACACTTGTTGATCACCCATCGAAACACTACATCCATTTCCCTTTGGAAGTTTTTTCGTGCGTTGATTAACCCAAAGGTCATGCATTTGTAAGGAAAAGTTCCCCACTTGGTTCGGAAGGTAGTTTTCAAACGGTCTTTCTTTGAAACCAGAACTTGGTTGTAACTCGAGAAATCATCCAGCAGAGAGAAAATATGAGAACCAAACATGGTCTGGAAGAGTTGTTCCATCGATGTGACTAGGTAGTTTTCCTTTTTTTAATCACTGTTGAGGTTCCTAAAATCTACGCATAAGCGTATTTCTCCAGACTTTTCCTCACCAAAACCAAATTTTACACCCATGTGGAATGTCTTACCTAGAAGATAATTTTGGCATCTAAACGTTTGTTCAACTCCTGACACAGAAGAGGTTCCAAGGATGGATGATACTTTCGAAGCTTTTGTTGGAAGGGTTTCACTTCAAGTTTTAATGGTATAGTGTGTTGAATGATGTGGGTATCATAAGTTTTCAGATCTCAGTAGGACCATGCAAAGACATCTTGATATTTTATGAATAGTTTGAGAGAAGACATCCTTTCCTCTTTAGATATGGTTTTCCCAAGGTTTATGTTTTTTGGGTTTTTCGGGGTTCTGAGATTCATAGTTTCATGCATGGGACAGGAACTACCGATTTTCTCTTTTTTGGGCCCCTTAAACCGTTATTTCAGGTCAAAAAAAAATTCTAAGTTAGCTATTCCCTTCGGTATTGTGTGAGATTCTGATTTTTTAGTCGGTTGACCTATCCAAAAATCAATTTCTGCTGACTGTTCCTGGAACACTTCGTCATCTATAGCTAAGTCCTTGAAATTATCTTGGTTATTCAGAAATTTTATGATCTATTTATCCCCTTCAAAGACCGTCCAATTAGAAATATTGTTAGGCACCGATGGTTTGTAGAGTATTTACAAAGTGAATCGAGATGCTTCATAATCTTCTAGAGGTGACAACCTTGAAGCAACTGTGGCCAGGGAATCAACAAGGATATTCATTTCTCTGGGGATTGTGATGATATTGAAAGATTCAAAATTCTATATTAACCTATGCACTTCCTGTTGATAATTCTTTAGGTGCAGGGAATTGCAATGTACAATATTTATTACTTTTCTAATGATAATCTCATAATCTCCAAAAACCTTCAGTTATTTGACGTTTAAGTCTATGGATTTCTTTAACCCTTGTACTAGAGCTTCATACTCGGTGGTGTTCTTTGTGCATTCAAATTCTATTCTACAAGACATGAAATGATGTTTACCTTTTGGATCAATGAGGATGCACCCTGCCCCTAATCCTTCCTGTGATTTAGACCCATCAAAGTATATGGTCCAAATTTGTGAGCGAAAGTTAACTATTTCATCCTTCTTATTACTTTCTTTCTCTCCTATCTTTTGTCCGGTGATTTCTAGCATAAGTTCTTGAAAAAAGAGGGTTTCCTCTGTTGGTATCGAAGATTTCTCTTGAAAAACCATTTCGGAGTTTTGAGTGAGAGGGACATCAGATGGAAGAGGGGAGAAGTTCTCGAAATAGGAATCAGAAGAATAATTTCCTAGCACAGGTAAATATGTCGATGAGGATTCGTTTAGGGTTTCTAGATCAGTGACCATATGTTTCAAGTATCTCTCCCTATCAATTATAATCATATTCTCGTGCTTGTTTAATGGTAGCCAAAGGTGTGCCCAGTATGTACTAAAGTTTCCATTTAATTTCTCATACCAGTCTCGTCTTAACAATAATCCATAAGATTCCAGTATGTCTACTATAATCATGTCAATCAATTGCACAAAATTAGGATGTGTGGTTATTCTAATCATTACATCATTAAGTTCTTCCATGACCTTCACCTGGGTTCTGTCTAGTTTTATTACATGTTTATCACTATTAAGAGGGACTACATTTAGTTTTTTACAGATAGACAGTGGCATAACATTAGAGGATGCCCCTGAATCAACCAAACAATTATGGAGGTTCCTGTTGAAGACTTCAAATGTTAAAAGGAAACGTGGGACAAAAGGTCTTCCCTTCTTATCTTTAGAACAAGTGTTCACAGTTGGTTTATTCCCTAGGTCTGTTGGGATTAGATTTCTTCCTGGGTCAGTCCTCATCGTAGGATTTTCTATTTATTTCAAGGCCTGTAATAAGAATTCCTTTCATTGAGGGATCCTACAAGTGTCCATAACTGATATATTAGCCTTCAACTTCTTCAAATATTCAACTACGATGTACTCCAATTTGGGTGATTCTCGGGTATGGATTCTTATAGGGTTCTCACGGGGAGAAAAAGGTTCTTTCGGATGATCGGGGGCTGTCTTTCCCCCTAAGGTTTGGATAGTAGAAAGATTTTTTGAGACAGGTGGACCCTTACTGTGCGTTTGTACAACTGAGACTTCTGTGGGTGGTTCTTGAAACTCAAACAGGTCGTCGAAAGGCATGATTATGTCAGGATCCCATATCAGCATGGTTGTATCTTCTAGTGGATCAATCTCTTCCTGATAAACAATAGTCATAATTGAACCACTTGTTTTTTCGGTCAGGGAGACCTTGTCTAGGAACCGAATGGCCATTAAATTCATGGCATGAAACCATTCAGGGAAGTCTCATTCAGAGTGATTTTATTGGTGATAAGTACAGAAAGAATCAGATGCTACATTTCCCAAATCGATATTTAAGTTAGCTGAGGGAGGTTCAATTGCTTTGAACGACGAGTTTCTTTTAAAGAAAGGATTATAGGGCCTTTGGCCTTGGTTTCCTTCCCCTGCATTTCTCCTCATGTCTATGATCTCGTTTGATAATTTCTTAATCATGCATTGTAGGTCTTCTATGTCTCCATTACCCTTTTCGGAAGCTTATTCTGCTTGTTTCCTTGGCGGTCTAGTCAAAAGGAGTCCTCTCCGAGGGGGAGGTTGGACTTCATTTTTAACTAATGATACTTGGCCTTCCTTACATCCCTTCATTTGGAACTCTATCATTTTGGCTTCTTCAAAATTCTCAGCCAAGGTTCACTTGGTAACCCTCTTCACAAACATTGAAATAGAAGTTGGGAGGGCATTAGCGTATACTTTGAATTGCAACTCCTGAGTTAGTTTAGTTTCAGGTTGGAATTTGTTCAAAATAGTTGTGAATATCTGATTGAAATCTTTAACCTTGTCTTTTGAACTCATGGTGGCTGCGAACAATTCATCCATCAAAGCTCTTGCAGTGGTTTCTTCGAAAAATTTATCTAGAAAATCCTTTTGAAACTTTTTCCAACTACTTATGGATCCTACATGTAGGTTAAAATACCATGTGGAGGTGGACTTCTCAAAAGTATAGGGGAAAATCCTCCATACTACATCTTCATATTGGACATTCATTAGTCTGATAGCCAGTATGAATTTCTTGATATGATCTTCAGGTAGTCATGAGGTTTCAGAGTCAAAATTAGCAAGTAACTTCTCTGGATGTCAGGGAAGGTTATGGACTCTCCCTGGGATGGACAAAGCGTATCTGGACAACCAAGGTTGATTGTTCTGAGGTAGGTTTCCCCCTTCTTCATAATGGTCATTTTTGTCTTCCATATCTTCAGATTTTGAGTTAAACTCCTCTTCTTTTGAAACGTCGTCTCATTCATAGACGTCACTGACTGACATTTTAGGGATCATATTAAAAGTATGTTTTATTTCAGTGATTGATAAATCTATTATGTCTTCTACTGTGTGCATGAAAAAATCATCGGGAGTGTTGACCATTGGTCTACTTATTTTTTCCCTTCGAGAAATTATTGTAGCTAAAGACAACGTACCGATATGTCAAGCATATGCTCTTGTGATTCTTCTAAATTGATTTAATTCCTCATGAGGGAGAGCATAAGGTATTTCAGGGAACAAGTGTTCTTCCTCTGGGGTGAGTTACTTGTTTCAAGAGTACTCAGTGTGTGTAGGATGTCTTGGGAATGACTAGCCATGCATGTGGGTTGTTTTGAATCTACAGGTTGTCTGAAATATGTGTTCAGCCATTCATTATTCAACCCTCCTTCTAGCGTCAATTATGGTGATGGGTCCTAAATACCTTTAGTTCAACAAAAGGAACCAAAACCGCCATCAAGGCCCAATTAGACTCTGTAGCATTTAATAGTGGAATGGTTCTCCAAATCTTGTGATCTGGCCAATGAATCGATGGTCTCTACATTTTCCTGCAAAGGCGTCTCCTTCAGTTCAGACTTTCTCTTTTTTAATTTTCTCTTAGGTGGGACCGATATAAGATGGAATACAGTATAAACCAACTTGAAAACAAAATGGGAAAAGGTTTTGACTACTAGAGAAGAGGTTGATCTTGGGATAACTCTCTACTCAAGCATGTAGACGATAATTTTACACCACAGGACTAGTACTAATACGTTAACCATGTGAGCATTCAATTACTGTCCAAGATACTAATTATCAGAAAGAAAACACATATGCGATAAATAATGCCAAGTAAAATAATTCACTTAACTGTAATCACCTATCACATAATCACAAAACGATTCATCTTCATCATTAACGAAAAGAACTGTAAAAATATTGCATTAGATAACTTATCAATAGATTTAATAGCTCTTACTTGTTACAACATACATTCATGAGACGATATAGGAAATAGTTCTTCTCCACATCCAATCATACATGCATTTGATGAAAATATAACTTGTCTCTGGTCAAGAAGGACTTCTCAATTAAAGGCAGATTCAAAATAATTCTTAACAAACCAAAAAATATATTTTCTTGCAAAAACCATCAACCCTCAACTAATCAGTTGATGCACTTATTTATAACATAAAATTAACTAAAAATAATGGCTAAAGTGCAGTTAAGCAAAGAAAAACTCACCATGTGGCTTTCTCTCCTAACAGTTTTCTAACAGTCAATCTCAAGATATTGCTTTAAAAGGATGAATCCTCTAATACTCCAACCAACTGATGAACAAATCCTCATAGGTGTTAGCATATGTAAATGTGTGTTGTTCCATCAGGGTCGCATATATCTCCCTTATCTCTACCGCATGTGCACGATACTTCACCATACTAGCACTTAAATTTTGTAGCGCAACTTGAGATTTTATCGGGTGTTCCATGAATTATCGTACCTTCCCTAGTGTTGTGTCCACCACCTTTTCCAGTCTTTTGGTCCATGATGCATCCTTCTTGGTGTGTGATTCGACTATGTCGTGCAAGTCGAAAAAGTCATCGGGTGTTTCGAACTTGGAAATTCTGATATATTTCATCACCCGATTGATCTTAATCCAGTGTTTTCCACACTTGGCCCATTACTCTTGAATCTCTCGGTGTGGTTCCCGAGAAATTTTATCCCAATACTTGACCACTTTCCTTATGTGGTCAAGACTGTTTTCTTTCGACACCTTAATTCCATGTTCTTCTTTATCTCGACCCTATTGAACTGTACCAATGTAGTCTACCCTCTCCATGGCTTGTTGCGCTTTTTCATACCACCACTCCATATCCTTGCACGTCATGAGTCCCATAAGAGTATCTTCCTGGATCTCATATATCCCTTTAGTGAATAGGTGCCTCTCATCTGTGAACCTACTATAGGCCTCCTTGAATTCATTCTTTAGGTACATCGCGGCCTAAGTGGTGTCCTGATAATACTTAGGCAAGTGACACAAATTTTCTAGCTCTTTTAGGGTGGCGGCCAGCTCTTTTTCATCTCTTTTAGCTCTGTCCAAGGTGGCATCGAAGATCGCCATTCCCGCGCCAATAAGCTCGAATGTTCTAGCATATTTTTTGTTTATCAAATTTTCTTCTGTCGTGATGAGGATGGAGCGATCTAAAGTGATCCTCCTCTTCTTGGTGGTTCTCTAGATGATAGAATTCTTCCTTCGATCATAAGATATAACTTGTATGTCAACTACTTTGTCCACAGGTTCAAGAATCTGTTGATCCCCCCATGTGAGTGTGTTTCCCAGAAATCATTTTTCCTGCAACTGAAATCAATCCTTTAGGGCATGCGTAAAGGGTAACACCGAATAAAAAATGTATGAAGTGAAGCATAAAAAATCCACAGACTCGTACATACCTGTAACGCTTGCTAAACATGTTATTTAATACTCACAAGATCTTGGAATCTTTTTCCAAATTGTTCATCTCTCTCCTTCGGATGCTATGAACTTCTTTGCGCATGATGATATTGTATAAGAACAACTTGAAAGAATTTAAATGGGGAATAAGTTGTTGTTTCATATCAACAAATTAACTCGGGGTATGAGTGAAAATCAAATAAATTCTGCCACTGAATATCTGCAATTCAATTCATCATGGGTTGACCACATACAGATGGAGGCTAGTGCGCTCTACTTCAAACAACTGATTTGATCCATACACGAATTAATAATTAATGTGAGATTTGGAGTTAATTGGTTCTTTAAATGCTTTGAATCCAACGTATCTTAGCACTAAAATGTCCCATCGTGTTGCTTTCTTACTGGACAGATCGGGGATCGACGATGCATGGTGAAATTTTTCGTCGGTATCCTATTGATAATAACTTCCGGCGCCGATCGATTTCGTCGTATGGTGCTGACATGAAAAAACTAACTCAGGGTGTGACCTGGGCCTCGGGAACTAATAACTACTCAAGGGAAAACTAGATTATACATTTTATCCAATCTGGCAAAGACACGTGGCAGATGAGGATAGATGTTTTGGTTGTGTTCATTAATCGGAATTGGGGTTTCAACAAGATGCGTGTGTCAAAATAAACATCGAACTGCCAATGCCAAAAGGTATCAGGGATCGACTATCGGCGGTGCCATGATTTCTTCATTAACACTTACTCTTTAGGCCTTTTACCAATGCCGAAGGGATCAATATCGACGATATCCTTGTGTGATGCTTGTCGTGAAATAAAAAATCCCTTCTACCGACATCGACGAATATCGGCGCTTGCGGCCTTGGTTCTCTTGAGTGATTTTTTAATTCTTCCCGATGTTGAATATTTGAGCACGTTAGGAAATTTTTTTATTGTCATTTCTTTATTTAAATGTTAGTCTTTTAAGTTATGGGTTTTCGCATGTTCAAGCAAACTTTGAGAGACTTAAATGAAAATTAAAAAACATAAGCGAAGGAAACAATTTTTACAATGAAGTCGAATTATATAGCGTAAAACATCAAGTGGTACCCAAAAAGTAAAAATTTAACATAGACTTTTTTACAGTGTGTTGAGTGTTCAACAAAATGTTATTAACCTCTCCACCTAGGTTCGATTCCCACAAGTGATATGTTAAGATCTTAGTGAGTATATTATTGTAATAGATGCATTCATCGTTGTTGATTAGCCTTGTGCCCTAAATATTATGGGTTGTACCCTTGGTAACATCCTCAAAATGAGGGGAATCACTTGGGGGATTTCTCCAGGCACGTAATCTTGAAT